>BOSO01016333.1:0-55162 GCA_018403395.1 Gorsachius goisagi
TCGTATGACTTGTGTTCCAGACCCCTCACCAGCTTCGTTGCTCTCCTCTGGACACGTTCCAGCAATGCAACATCTTTCTTGTAGTGAGGGGCCCAAAACTGAACACAGTATTCAAGGTGCGGCCTCACCAGCACCAAGTACAGGGGCATGATCACTTCCCCTGAGTACGACACAGATTTGCCAATAGTCACAAGCCAAAGTATGATTCACTCTAAGTTCTACCAAACTGGACATGCAAAATACAGAACATAGCCCAAAAGATAGTGCTCTTATAAGAATCCTCATCCCATATCTCCATCTCTGGTTATACAGTCACTGCTGAAGATACTAGACAGCTGAATGGCCATAAATTAATGGTTTTACACAAGCATATATGTATTGGGTATTAAAGTAAGAAAAAGACAGCCATATATAATATTCAGGAATATCCCTGGTAAAAATGAATCGCATTGCAAAAAAGAAAGAAACAACCAACCAACCACCTGCCCTCTTGCTATGGAATTGCTGGACACCTCTAGAACACATGGAAGTAAATTAACACAATTGAACAGATGCCTCAAGGTGATTTGTCATGAAATATAAAATGCAATTTTAAAAATCATAAATATTAAACTTTCATTGATAGTCTTACAAAGTATAAGAGCTAATGCATCTTCATGGAGGACTTGGGAGTGCATTAACTATGATAATCCTCTCACTGCCATGCCAACAACCTGGCATATCAATGATCAGATCCTCTTAGGTGGAACCTACAAGATCTTGCAAAGAAGCAGTTACTGCTGTGTCCATTATTAGAAACCAAGCTCATCACTCTTCCTTGTGTTCCCCTCCAGAACCCAAGGAATGGAAAAGACACTGTTGACAGTATTTATGTCCTGAAGTTTGGCAAGGCTGTTCTGGATGTGATGTGATGCTGTCCTGTGGATACTGAATTGACATGCCATCCAGAATTTCTCATGTGAAGTGCTATTGTGCTCAGAGGAGGAGTTAAGGACACGGTTATGCCTGTATGAAGCCACACTGGCTCTTGAACAACTGAACTATCTCCTGGCCTGACATGTGACTGTGGGGGGGGGGAGTCTGCTTGTGGTACTCCTTGTTGGGGAAGCAACCAGACAACTGTGCTTTATTAGGCAAGGTTTTACAATTGACAAAACCAAAAGACAAGCACAAAATTCACATATGCTGTAGTGACTGAGTAATTATTTGTATACTTAGTATTTGTCTCACCAGGCTAATCCTACTTAATCCATTGTACAGTTCTTCCAGTATTATTATATATTTAGAATAGAGAACAGATTATTTTAAGAAAAATAAGAATGACATAAGTATGGTAAGTAGCAGTAACCCAAGAAGGATAGAATTTTTTTCTCAATGAAATGTGGTAAGTCATCTGTAAAATCTAAATTCTTCCTCAAGAAAAAAGATATTAAAGATCTCAAAGTAGATAGATAATTACAAAATGAGCTATGAAGTGTTATTAAATTAGATAACCCAGTTTTAATCTTTAAAATAGGAAGGAAAAACTGCTCAAAAAGAAAAAAAACAAGATTTAGAAATGGTCCATTGTCTAAACCTCTGGAGCTAGAAACAACATATATTGTCATAATGATTAACATAATATTTATTTATTGTAATGTTTCTAGAATCAAAGATTCTCCTTCAAATATTTTAAAAATGTTGGGAAAGACTGATTTTGGAATCTATAAATAAACTATTTCTAGGTGTAGTAGTCAACTTTTATCTTGGTTGATGAAGTGAACCTTGACTTCAGATGTTTACAAAAAAGATTAATGCAAACCTATTAAAGGATTTACTGAAGATTTTTGGATGTCAGCAAATATAATTTCTTTCGGATTAATAGTATTAAAAATATGTAAATATGTCTGTCTAGCTATCTTAAACAGACTTACCTGCAGACAAATCTTTGTAGCTTGCACAACTGAATATCCCTCTTTATACCTGCTCATGTGCTACAGCTGGGTCACGGCAATCCCTGGTATCAATACAGGCTGGGGGATGAAGGGATTGAGAGCAGCCCTGCAGAGAAGGGCTTGGGGATACTGGTGGATGAAAAGCTGGATATGAGCCAGCAATGTTCACTCGTAGCCCAGAAAGCCAACGCTATCCTGGGCTGCATCAAAAGAAGCATGGCCAGCAGGTCAAAGGAGGTGATTCTTCCCCTCTGCTCCGCTCTGGTGAGACTCCACCAGGAGTGCTGTGTGAAGCTCTGAGGCCCTCAGTACAGGAAAGACACGGGACCTGTTGGAGCAGGTCCAGAGGAGGGCTATGAAAAATGATCAGAGGGCTGGAGCACCTCTCCTGGGAAGACAGGCTGAGAGAGTTGGGGTTGTTCAGCCTGGAGAAGAGGAGGCTGCAGAGAGACCTGATTGCATCTTTTTCAATACTTAAAGGGGGGCTTATAAGAAAGATGAGGACAGACTTTTTACCAGGGCTTGTAGTGACAGGACAAGGGGTAATGGTTTTAAGTTGAAAGAAGGTAGATTTAGACTAGATATAAGGAGAAATTTGTTATGATGAGGATGGTGAAACACTGGGACAGGTTGCCCAGAGATGTTCTGGATGCCCCATTGCTGGAAACATTCAAGGTCAGGTTGGATGGGGCTTTGAGCAACCTGATCTAGTGGAAGATGTCCTTGATCATGGCAGGGCATGACCTTTAAAGGTCTTTTCCAACCTAAACCATTCTACCATTCTATGATTCTATGTCCCTTTGCACTGAACCTGTCCTCATTCTTCACATGTTAGTTTTCTGTAAAGTCTGATGCAGATGTAATAATGTTCTAAAGCTTGATGCTGCTCGTTTGTGTTATGGCTGCTGTATAATTGTTTCTATTTAATGAGCCAAATCAGCCAACTTTCCTGGTTCTGTTTTCCTTAGGCAAAGTCACTGAAGTTGCCTGCAGCAGAAGTTCCTTATGTAAATCCACTGATAGCTGCTTTGGAGCAGAATAATAATAGGACAAAACTAAGTCTGCGTACATCCTTATGTAAACACAGTAGTGGATCACAAAATGCAACTTTTGAGAGTCATTTATAAATGTCTTTTCCTTGCTTTCAGCACAACTATTATTGACTCCCATTACTTTAATCTGTCTCCTAATGATCAAAAATGATGATCCAGTTCACTTTACCTCTAACCAAATTAGTCCCTTTAATTAAAAAACCTGAGGGTTTGCATCCACAATTCTAATTTAGCTGGTAGTTTTAAATCTGCAGCTTTTTGGTAGTTCCTCACACTGATTTTGCATTTTATGGTTCTACTATTCAGGCTACAGATTTTACTTGTGATTAATTGCACACCATTCATCAGGCATACAGTGAAGAAGTTTTAGACTTTTATTATATTGAGATTATTTTGTTAGTTATAAGATTGTGGACAAAGAGCTTCAACAAATGTTACTTATGTAGATTCATAATTTGTGGGAAAAAACCTTTAAAATTATGTTATTTTGCATGAGAATGATCTTATTATGAGAATACCTTTAGGATGCTGTGCCATTAATCACATATCTTACAGTTCTTTCTTCTTTTGTACACTTTTTTCTAGGTATTTGTACTTCACAGAACATTACTTAATATTTCCCAGACAGTTTCATCAGGCTTGATTAAAATTCTCTACCCTTGGAGAGGCTGTATTAGTATTCCTGTTCTACAAACGGCCACTCTGAAGTCCAGTCTTGCCCAAGGTCAGTGTGGCCCAGAGGAGATGACTCTAGCTTTGGGTATAATCACCTCCTTGGGGCGTGAACCCAAGACTGGAGGAACCTTCCCTCTGCCCTTTGGAATCCACATGGTTATTATATAAAGTTTCTTAAATCTTAATGACTGCTACAGGAAATTTCAGTTAAATGAAGCTATACTGGTGAAGGATAACAGAAGGACTAAACAAAGCTGCTTTAGCAGCTTGTGTTTTATAAGAAAGAGAGGTAAGGGAGAAACCACCCACATGTTCCAGGATGACAGAATTTGTAGGAGAGTATGGTCCCTTTGAGCTTTTGAGTGCTATGATAATCAACAGAGCTAAATAAAATTCAGAATTCCCCAGGCTTTTGGCAATGTGAGCCTTCACAAAGACATGAAATTATCACCAAAACAAGACCATAAAATCTTGGCTTTAAAAATCCTACCTGCTTTCTCTAGCAGCACTGAATTGTCCCTGAAGTTGGCTGTGTAGTCTGCCTGATCTCCCTTTTTCAGGATTAGATAAGGGAAATGACTTTACTGTATCATTGATCAAACCAACTGTATAAATGGCCTCCTTTTGGATTAGGTCAAAGAGAGTCTCTACGTTTGATATACTAAAATTGAGAGAAAGCCTACAGTGTTTGTGAAGCCTGGGGCCAATATGCTGGATACAACTGTATGAAACAAAATCAGCAGTAACATGCTGACTACCGCAAATAACAGATGGTAATATTCAGTGTGAACCAGTAAGGTCAGTCAGCCCAACAAAGCAGCCAAAACCTTTGCCAAGATCCTTGCTCTCCGAATGTGCACCTACCCATTGAGAAAAAGGCTCACTCTCACACACACTGTTGCTCAAAATGCTGAATTTATGAGATGTCCTAATGCAAAACCTTCACTCCTTCTTGCTTTCCACTCAGGGAGCTTCTCCATTCATTACCCAGATGCAATCTACTCCCACTGCAGACTGAGCAGGCAACTGACTTGTTTACCAAAACAAATGTTGCCAAGCCCAGCACAAGGCTGCTCTAAACTGTGGCATTCAGCTATTGTAGGGCATGCTCAGAGTTTATTTGGGTAAAAGACCCAAAACATTTTGAAGAGTGGAAAGGTATTTGATAAAAAGAAAATTCTTTTGCACTTACAGTCCTTTAAAGAGAATGCTAGTGTTTAGTGGTTGACACCAGCTGATATAAAAAGAGCATCTTCATAGTAAATGTCATGGCATTATTAAGCTTTGAGGCCAGGGATTAATGAATCATCACGGGTCTCTGTCCACCTCAATATCCTACTATTTCTTAAGGGTAAATATTGTAGAAAGACTGTGGAAACCCTATATAATTTTTTTCTAATTCTTAGATGCTGAAAAGATATTTCAATTTATTTTGCTTATGTCTATTTTCTTCTAGTGTGTTGTGTTAGGATAAAAACAAATAAGAATTGTAGTTTTGCATATGTATGATTACTGAGCAACAAAGTGGTAAATATTCACCTTACTGAAGCCAAGTTAGGTTTTCTGAGGCAGGATATATTTCTCAAAGTATCCTCTAATTCTACGTTTGGTTTGCACTTGTACTAATTTTCCTAGTAAAGAAGTCAGACTCAGAGGTTTCTTGGTCCTGCCAGAGTTTTAAAAAAAATGCCTGATACCACAGTTGCTACACTCCAGTCCTTAGGTACCACAAGAGTCTTAAGCAGAAGTTAGATAGTGCTGTTACTAATTTAGCTGTTTCATCCTTGAGATCTCTTAGACCTCTTGGGGGCACATGATCCAGGCCTGGTGATGTTTTTAGTGTTCATTTTCTCGGTTTGTTCCATAGTGCCTCCTACAATCACTTTGGTTTCAGACAGGCTCTTTGCTGAGCCAGCTCCAAGAAGGAGATTACAGAGGGGGAATTTCTCTTACTTCCACAGTGGATATCAAGGCAAAGAATTTGTGTAGCATTGTATCCTGACCATCATCTGTCCCTGCTAAAAGTGTGTGGGTTTCTTCTCCTGATGTGTTTGAGGGATTTAGTCGTGGTTTTTATTTTATTTGCTAGTTATTAGCTTCAAATTCTGGTTTAGTCTGCCTTATTTTTCTTTTAACTTGATATGCCTGAGTTTCTACCATCCCTTTGTCATATTAATTTGAATATGAATGATTTCAGCAATTTGAAAGATGTTTTCCTGTTTCTAGCAAACTCCCTTCCTTGCCATTCTGTTTTGTTTTCATCCTTATTTAAGCCTTTCTTATTGCAATGCAATATCCACATCTCCTATAAGAATTTAATTTTCTTAGGTCCTCCTTTCAGGCTCCCTTTTCACAGGCTCCCTCATTTTTATATAATGCTGTTTCTTCATGACTTAATGAAATAATGCATGAACTGGAAAAATTGTTTTGCATGTGCAATCTTTTCCTTGTTAGCAGAAAGGTGTATGAGGCCACAGATTATTTTTGTTCCCATAGCACCAATTCCTGTATGCTAAAAACAACATGATTGAATAGAAATGGACTGAACAACTTCTTGAATGGTAGTTGTATCAGTCGTGGCAGAGAATGATGGTGCAGATGCAATCTCCAGCTCAGGAAGCCATTACCTAATTGCTGGAAACTGAGATGGTGTACCAGGGGAAATATTACCCTTTATGCATTCTCCATCTCTTATATACCTCCTTAAGCATACCATTCACAGTCCAAGACAGGATATTGAGACAAATGGCTTTTTTGATATAAATCCATATGCTTGTTTTTGTGAAAAGTAAATCTGTTAAGAAGGAAATGCTTCATGGAGTGAGTGAGGTTTCCCCAGAACTTCATTTCATAGGAAAACAGTGGAAAGAGTCCTGACATTATTCAATTATTAATTTTTAAAATATTTCAAATTTAAAAGTACCTATTAATTTATGAAAAAAGACACAAATTAAGTAAATAATTTTGTTGCAACATAAAGTTTCTCCTGATCCCAAAGTATTTTTCTTCTAGTATCTTCCTTTCAGAATTGTGTCACAACGGTCAACGTTAGATCCCTTCAGAGCACCACAGAGCTTTCACAAATCAAAACATTTAAAGCTTTGAAAATACAAACAGTCTCAAGAATGCACAAAATATAAAGTCCTTCCTGGCATATGAGAAGAGATTTGGTTATATTGAAATGAAAGGCTCCTGCCTTTGGTGGTTTCTTGCAGTTTCTATTATAATAAGCATTAGGGCAAAACCAGAACAAGAAATGCAAATTTAAAAGTAAGCTACAGCCAAAATGTAACTCAAAATGCTTTCGTCCTCTATTACGTGCTTCCCAGTCACGCTCTACTACACTTCATTACAGCTTGATTTCACCTTCTGAGTTACAGTTCTTCCCATGAAAGAGCCTGGTTACCTCACCCAGCCTTCATCCTGTTAGCAATGGACATCGGCTTCTTCTTTTTCTTTGGAAAGGCATTTGATAATAAATGTGACTGACCTTTAAGCTATTTGGTGGTCATCAACTTGGAGGAACACCAACAGTTTGTTGTGATTGTGGGCTGTTTCTAATGGTCTGCCCATACAACCTTCTCCACTGGTCATTACTGTGAATTACAACGGCCTGTTTATTTGGCATATTGTGGAATGTAAAAATTCTGAATTATATAGTAAATTTTAATATTAACTATGATATTTTGTCAATGCATTCCTAACTGCTTCAGAAGACATGTCTTGTTCTCCTTGCTGTTGTATTAACCACAGAGTTATACTGATTTTAATAGATATAAGTAAATAACATAATTTTAATAAATTTTATATTTTATAACATTCATATATATATCCTAATTATGAACATATTAAATCCTATGAATAGAAGCAGAAATTTGATCATTCTTAAAAAACATTACCTGACTTCAAACAGAGCAGCATAGCTGAGATAAAAACTGTTTAAATTAAAATGCAATGCTGTGAAATTAAAGCTTGAAATTGAGTCAACTTTATTATGTCCAGTGAACAATTAAGTTAAAGAAAAGGCTCAGTATTTTTACTGAAAGAGCTCTCATCTTAAAATACTAGAAAACAAACAAATATTCATATTAATGCTTGGCCTGTATTGGGGGACTTGAGCATATCCCCGGGAGGAAACTTGTTGTATAGGTTTAGTCTGTATGGGGCTTTCCCAGAAAGAAAAAGGATAACATTGGAAATTTTATATCCAGCCCTGTAGTAGTAACTTGGGTGCAGATATCCGAAGCAACATGCATATTTCAGAATCTACAGTGATAAGTTAGTTTACCTTCTGGGTCCAGCCTTACTTAAAAGGAAGGCTTTTTTGAAAGAAATCAATTTACTTTGGTAAAAATTCTCAGAAGTACTAGGTTTTCCCTTGCTTTTTGTCAGGATTTTTGAAGCCTGCCTTTATATCTTTCCACATTTTCTGTGAAGCCTTGAGCCATCTCTGTTGGTTTGGCTATAAAGCTGTTATCCATCTGTCAGCTTCTACAGTGATATTTTTAATAGCTCCAATATCTCATGCTAAGTCTGCTTAAGCTTCCAGAAAATACGTGTTCCGCCTTGGATGTGCTCAAGCGCACGACACAGTTGTTAGAGTAGTCACTCCATACTCGCTATCACCATATCTGTTAAATTGACAATTTCCCTTGCAGTCTCGAGAGAAGAAAGTGCAATGTTTAAAGCACCATCTTCATTTATTGACTCCGAAGTCTTGCACCTTTCCTAGTTCTCAGTCCTTTCTTCTTTTCTGCTGGGCCCGTCTCCTTCCCCTGCCCTTGCTCAAGCATACACATTGCTGCACAGGAGGCCACGCTGGGACCTTCATAGCACAGACCCAAAGAAACAAAGGTTCTTCTTGTCTCCCTTTTTTTGGATTTAAAATCAGTGCTCCTAAGATTTTCCTTCTTACTTCAAGGAATGAATCATAGGTTTAAGAAATAAAAGACTCACATTTTCGCAAAACTGCAGTAACAATAGCTTTATGAAAAGATAAAAAAAGGAAATAGTAAAATACTCGAATTAAACTGAAAACACAGCTGCAACATGACAATAGCATTTTTCCTGCTGAAAGGAAAAAAATCTTTTGACAAAAATACAAAAAATATTGTTAAAATTGAACTTTTCCTATAAATTAAAAACTGTTATGTTTTAATGGCCATTTCTAATTGGAGGAATCTTTGTTTAAAAATATTGTTTACCTCTAGTTTCTTATTCTTTCTTCTACACAAGGGCAAGTTTTCTTATGTCCCCAAAATACAATAACCTCTAAATGTAATAATTTTAAAATGTACATAAATCCTCAAAAGACACTGACAAAATGTGCTGCTTATTTAGGTATACACGGGTTCAATTTCATACCAAATTTCAGATGCAGAATCTGATTCAACCAGCCCATTAAGCACATGCTTTGCTTGAAGCCAGGGGTAACTCTACTGACCTTAACAATCCTATTAGCAGGTTTACCTTGATTTTTACACCCACAAATGTCCTGTTAAAATAAATGACACTGACTATATAGTCTTTTAACTCACAGCCCAGGCAGATATACATGATTAATCTTTGCTAGGTCAAGACCACAGTATTCACTGTCTGACAACTTTATCACTTATGTATGATAAGGTACACAATTAAGTATAATTATAAGTTCTCATGTCTGGACCAATTTAAAAAAAATAATTCCTGCTTTGGAAAAGTTTTGAAATAATCTATATAGCTTGTACAAAGAATACGTTTTCTTTTCTCATCCTGCACCCGGCACAAAATCTTCCCTTCATCAAACACTGACCTGGATTTTTCCCCTCTCTTATATCCTGTCTTAGAGATTAATGGATCTTTTGTAGTAGCAATAGCTAACAATTTAAAAATTGGAAGAAAAATAATGATTGTAGAGAAAGTATACGTTTACAATTCAGAACTTCCAGAACATATATTACATGCCCTGCAGTGTGAGTGTATTCATGGCTTTGAAATCTACAGCCTTTTAATGACTCTTGCTAGTCAATTATTGCAGTCATAAATTCTGTAACATCAAATAAAATGTTTCTAGGTGGGTTCTCAAAGAGGAACTCAATAGGTTAATATGTTCCGTTGCTTATATAAAATACTGTGCTAACAAACTGACAGAATTTCCTAATTAAATGTTGTACAAGTTGTATAATGCAGTGGTTAGTAAATCGGTGTTACTGACTCAGGAGCAAGTCACACTAAATTATAAATGATGATCACTGGAAATTAAAACAGAATATCTGCAAGTTTAGTAATCAAACAACAGATGATTAAATGTAGGCTTAATTCCCCCTTTAAACACACAGATAGTTTAAAAGCCCTTTTTAAAAGTATGAAAATGTAGGTAAGAAGTGTAGTATTGCTTTTAGCAGAATATATGCTTTTTAATCTAACACTGCCCAGTTGAGCTTAGTCATAAAGAAAAAAACCAGAAAGCTCCAATCACAGGAAATGTGAGTGAAATGCAGTCCACAACTCGGGAAGCTGCAGTCAAGAGGGAACCATCAGCTGCTCTGTGTGACAGACAAGTGTCACCAATTGTCACCCAGCTATTGATTCCTTTGCTAAGGAGTTCTTTCAACATAGAAGCAAACAGGTAGAAAATTTCTAAGTAGTAGAGTTGCAATTCAGCCTAGAAGTGTACAAATAATTGACAGGAGAGGTGGGAATTCTGAGTAGTAATTGATACTTTGTGGACAATTATCATTAAAAACTGAAAAAAATTCAATGGCTTATCAATTCATATATAGTATTGAAAGAATGCACATCTCAAATGGCATTCAAAGAAAACAATAATGTTAAGGAATACTTCATAACAAAGCAAAGAGCTATTATGTTTTAACAATGCAACATACAATTTAACTGAACAGAACTGAAAATTAGGTTTTCTGCTGGATGGGAGAAGTAGTATGGCCTCTTCTGGAGGTCATACTAATGGGAATGGTTATCTTAACTTTTTAATTAATGTGCATTAAAAGAATTAAGTAGAGCATGAATTCGAAAGTGAACATATCTGTAGCAATGGTACGCATAACACAAATCTAGTCATAAAAACTTAGGTTAGATGGCTCTAATAACCAGACTGTCTTGAGGACTTTTTTTCATGCAGAAACTGGAAGTGTTTATAAGTGATAGAGAAAGCAGTAAAGCAGGAGATTGTTCTGATGGATGAATTACTAATATTTTCTTCTTTATCCAGGGATTTTTAATAGCCAGAAAAGAAATTAAGTGATTAACTTAAGCTGTCTTTATTTGTTCTGTCATTATATTTCACTCAGGTTTGCTCTACAAGAATCCTGTGGTATGCCAAAGCATTGAAGACAGTAATGGATTGCGCCTGTATATGAGTTTATACCTGTTTATCTGTATGCTCAGATGTGTTGACTGACACTTAACTCCCTTGGTCTATCTGAAAAGAAATATTTGAAAAGTAAGGATTTACTGAATAAGCTTAAATGCAGAATAACACTTACTCACAGTTGGATAAACATTAGGTTTACATAATATAAATGCACTCCAATGACAAGTATTAACTATTATTTTTTAACTTGAGCTATTAACCAAAATAATTGTTTATGTAACTAAATATTTAAAAGGTTCTAGGATGACTTCCAAGGACCCTGGTGAGCTTTGGATCAGGTCTTCAAAAAATCCAGAATGTTAAATGACATTGGCCCATCCACTCATGGCGTTCTTTTTATACTATACTTTTGGAAAAAATATGTTTAAAAAAAAAGCAAGGTTCTTTCAATAACCTTTGAATTATTTAGCTATCTTTAAAAATCCAAGATGCTTATAATTAAATATTAAAGATTAAAGTGCAATATTTTAGACTCCAAGCAAATGGTAAAGGTACGTTAGTAGCTGGGATGCCATCTGGCCATGGTCACTAAATGTCCATTCTTACTTAACTTAGGTGTGCAGTCGACAGTAGGTTTTTCTTCTACAGAACCACTTTAATTACTTAAGTAACACCTCTGAACTATAGTACCATTACTTTTCAAATGTCTACATAAGGCTAAACTTGCTGTTATTGAAACTTTGAATAGAAGCTGCTCTTTCAGACAAGATAAGCTTTAAAAATCAGCTACTGCTATTAGTATGCCGACAGCATTTGTACTATTTCTTGCACAGGCTAAGCCGCAATTTTTAAACATCAGCACAGAAAAGGTGAGAACATGACAGTTGTCCTTCACAAAGGGACAGATGTATTTTCCACAGATAAAATGTATAATTAAAATGATGATGGAATGTAGAGCAAGGAATAATTAAGAATTGATATTATGAAAAAATACTGAACAATAACTCATGGCATATTAAACATATCCTTAATTAAATATTTCAGTTTAATGGGTTATGTCGTTGGAAAGAACATTAGTTACAACACAGTCACTGACCATGTACTGTGAAAAACTAATATTCTGAGAGACCAGGAAAATTATTGTTGCTAATCTATTTGCAAAAGCAAATGTGAGCGTCCGCAGATTTCTTTTCACAAAATTATTCTCTATATTCTTTTGAGAAAAATTACTGTGAGGTTAAATGCTGTGTAAGAGCCTTCTGCTGTACCAGTCATAGATGATAACCCCCAGTTTTATTAGCTGAAGGTACACAGAAAGGTAGCTGAATATGCTGGTTTTATGCTGTACCAATCAGGATGACACAAATCTACTTGTCCTTGGATCAATCTCACTGTTAATGTTTGGTCAAATAATTGCTTTTAAATAAGATTACTTGAATGCTCTTCTCCTGCTGATTGACGAGACATCATGTGTCTTGACGAGTTTATTCTGCAGGCAGTTAATGAATAAACAAGCAGAGGGACTCCTTGAGACAGGAATTCTTCTGGACCCCAGGAGTTTCAAAGGAGATTAAATGTACTTTCTCGATGCAGCCTCTGCTTTCAACAGCTTGAGAGTGCTGCTGGCTGGAAGCTGAAAGGAGGCAGACCTTGCTGTACATGTCTTGCCCTTCTAATTTTCCCCAGCCATACCCTCTGGATGTTTCTTTGCTCTCATTCAGCTAAGTATTTCTTTAGGTTTTATGTATTTGCTTAGTTGCGTGAAAGTGGGGAAGACATTTTCACACACGTAACAAGGGGGCAAGATTTCTGGAACCAAGAGGATGGCTACACAACAGGAATTAATCTCAAATAAGTTTTCATCAGGCAGTTTTGCCAGGCCTTTCTACACAGAATGACTTAGACACCACGTGAGTGTCACCAAGCCTGTACATTTCTATACAGGCAGTTTAGGATAGTTTCCTTTAATCTCAGAAAGTGGAAAGAAGAAAATGTTGGATGCTAGCAGATGAAAGAAATTTTATGACCATGTTATCTCCAGAAAGCCTTGGAGGGTCTTGAAATATTTTTGCTAGGAAAGGTCCATGAAGCAAATATCTGACTTGAGTCTCTTGTGAAAGGAAATCCTGGATAAGATGGAGCTGGAACAACACAAGAGATCCACTTGTTAATATAGTAACACAGCTTAAAATTGTCTCCACAATCACAGCAAACTCCAGAAGTCCTTTGGCACAATCTTCTAATTGAAAGTTGTTAACAAAAAATATTCAGCAATCATAAGATGATGAAGGAGTAATACTAAGGCAGTCTTGATAAACCATGTGACTTGATTGATTACTTCAGTCTCTCGTTCACCAAAGAAAACCTTCCCTTGTATTAAGCGATAGTTCATTCATTTCTGAAATGAAAAGATTGAAAAATAATTGCAGCGTAGTCCCATGAAAGTTTTAATGACTTCTGTTAAAACAGAATTTTTACCCTGTGTTCAGGGTAAAACACTACTATACTGCAAAGATCTCTGCAATAACAGAATGTGAAATGAAAGCTGAAACTAGCATTTATAAGCTATAAAACTTACACTGTATTTTATGAATTGCCTTGTAATTGCATGAAAATAGTGTATATTAATTTTCTAGGAAACTGAGACAATCTTGTACATATCCTTTCACATGATAATATTTCTTCCAAACTTATTTACTCATTCCCATAATAGGATCTATCTTGCAATTAATAATTTTAATTATATGTAGGTACATGGTCACTTCAGTTCTGGGGCCCTCTGGGGCCCTTTGTACAGAAAAGACATGGACCTGTTGGAGTGGGTCCAGAGGAGGGCCATCGAAAAATGATCAGAGGGATGGAACACCTCTCCTGTGAGTAAAGGCTGAGAGAGTTGGGGTTGTTCAGCCTGGAGAAGAGAAGGCTGCGGGGAGACCTGATTGCATCTTTTCAATACTTAAAGGGGGCTTATAAGAAAGATGGGGACAGACTTTTTACCAGGGCCTGTAGTGACAGAACAGGGGGTAATGGTTTTAAACTAAAGGATGGCAGATTTAGACTAGATATAAGAAAGAAATTTTTTACAGTGAGGATGGTGAAACACTGGGACAGGTTGCCCAGAGAGGTTCTAGATGCCCCATTGCTGGAAACATTCAAGGTCAGGTTGGATGGGGCTTTGAGCAACCTGATCTAGTGAAAGATGTCCCTGCTCATTGCAGAGGGGTTGGACTAGATGACCTGTAAAGGTATCTTCCAACCCAAACTATTCTCTGATTCTATGAATCTACGTGTTTCAGTCTCTGTATTTAAGGGCAACATTTTCTATGAAGTATAAAGCTGCTCTCTTAGGAAGAATGGTCTAGATGTAAGTTTCATTTCTTTTCAGCACAGTACTGTAACATCCCGATTTTTGTTTCCAAGGCCCAGACACAACATGAGACAGTCCTGCTCTCAGGGTGAAACTGCAGATTTCCTTCCTGGCTTAATTTCGGAAGTTACACACAGCAACCTTCGCCTCCTGAGTGTTGCTGAACCCAACACACCTAGTTTGTAATTTAAGCAATCTTTGACAAGTTTTAATTTTATATTGAAAACCTAAAACCTCTCTTTTTTTTTTTTTTTCCTTTTAAAAACACCCTCCAAGCAAAAGAACATTTAAAATGCAGCATTTAGAGACTTCAGTTGTGGCACATTTGTTCCAGCAAGCATAACCTTTAGCAGAAGTTAGTGGGTTTTGGTTTAAATTCAACAAAGATTTTGGGGAGAAAGAGTTACCCAGACTTCAGACTGGGAGTGAGGAAAGCAGCACAGTTCTGGAGCAGCTTCAATAAGAGACCTAAGCAGCGCTGTACCCTGACATCTTAAAAAAAGAATTTGCCTTTTGTTTTTCCAAATTCTCTGGGCTTCAGAAGGTAAGATATAGAGGTGCTCCCTTCTGTCAGGGAGTTCTTGCAGCAGTGTCTTAAAATCTGGATATCCCCATGTTTTGCATGGGCTGCAGAAATAATTCTGAATGCCTCATTACCTGGCAAGGGAATATAATAATAGGAGCTATGTCCGCTGTGATCAGAGCTCAAACGAAATCTATGTCTGCCACCAAAAATTATCGCTCCGTTGCAGCAAATCCTCTGTGCTCCTCATTCTTCCACCACCTGTAAATCATGGGTACACCAGCCCTGTAAATATGAGCTACGCTAATTAATAGTGTTGCAGCGGTACTTTGGGTCCCAGTGAGGCAGTAGCTCAGGTTTATTCTCATCATCTGGCTGACTCAGCTCTTTTACTAGTGAATTGGATCAAATATTGGCCAAATAAGGTCTAACCTCTTGCTTTCCCTCTCTCCTCTGCCTTGGCTGATGTGGTGGGTGCTCCCTCCTCACATGAATCATCTGTGGCTTTAGAACCAGCAAGGTTTGCCCTGACTCTGTCCTTGTAATAAGCTCTTCTAATATTGACACAGCTTGCACTGGCAACAGTGTGGTTTTTGCCAGGATAGCTCACAGGGAATTCCCTGAATGAAGCAAGCTGAGAGAGAATTTAAGAATTTGCTGGTCTAACTGGTAGATGCAAACCAGTAGACTGAAGTAATATACCAGTAAAGATGTTTTATACGTAGACATGACCACTGTGAACCTTGCAGAAATAAGCAAAAGAGTACCAAAACAAGAGGCTACGGGTAAAATGGTTTGTCATTAATGCTGTAAGACAAAACCCAGACCAGGTCTAAACCTTGCTCTTCCTCCTCCTTTCTACAATCAAACCTTTTCTTGATGCCTTCACAGTTAACGGCCCACATGCTTAATGGCCTTGGATGTAACACTAATGATTTTCCCACTTGCCTTCCTGCTAGCCCGCTTTGCCCACGCTTGCATCCACAGCCCCTCAGTAGTGCAGCTGCTATCATCGTTGTCAGTGTCCAAAGCCTCCAACGCTCATTGGATTCAAGGAGGGAAACAGAAAAGTGTGAGAAACTCTCTGAATCTTGTTAAAGATGAGTTAGGGTTGAATTTGTGTTGAGTAATGTGGGATTACAAAATAGCTCTCTGATTAGCTGTTTTGTCTTAGATTAATAGGACTTTGTGTTGCAGAATATCCTGCAGAGACCTTCCAGTGCTCTTTGCATGTGTGCATGGACTTATATTCTCGGAGAAGCATGTTAACAGACACTTATACATATACAAGTACCTATATTTGGAAAGAATGTGGCCTTTAATTTGGTACCTCATTTGCTTCTTGCTTTTGCTGGTGATCTTTCATGATATTACAGTCAACTGAACACAGGACTAATTTAATCAGCACTTTATTAACAAGAGAAACCATGAAAAAGCAGGCTGGCATTCTCAGCGAGCAGCAATGTATTTCCTGATCTGACTGGCCATGCACTGTTTTATGACAAAGCTGGATGACATTCTTCTGGTTACTATTTACTTAAATACAAGCTTTCTACCAGAGACTAAACAATGTATAATCCCTACAGAAACCCGAGCTGCTTATATTAAAGTCAGATGTGATGTAAAATGGAGTTTTTGTTATTCTTGGCTCAGTAATATGCATTTGTGGTAATTTCTACCAGCATGCTCAGTGCCTGTGCTTTTGTGACAGAACAGAAGAGGCCTTTGCTTGGCTGTTTCTCTTCCATTAGTGACAGGATGACTTAAGCACGTTAATGCAAGCTACAGACTTTCTGTCTCAGAGGTGGCTTCGCCTGCACTTGAGAGATAGGGGAAACGTACGGAGGGGGTCTATAAGCAAAGTGCTTTATTATGCACCGAGGCACATAGGTATGTGAACACAGAGGTTGTTACTCCTCTCAGGTGGCCAACATCTTCCTCACTTTAATGGCTAGCTCCAAGAATGAGGTTGCTAAAGCCCTGCTAATAGCTGCAGGTCCAGCTAAGTTTAGCAATTTCTTAATAGAGGCTCAGAAACCATGGGCAGAAGCAACACCCAGAACAGCAGGTAGTCAGCGTACTCTGTCCCATAATTTGTTAAAAAGTCCTATGAATGTCAGGCATGGGTGAAAGAGACAAAAAGACTTGTACCAGAAACTCCAAAACTCTATTAACAATAAAGATTTGGAAAGTAAATTACTAAATTAATAACTACTCATAAAAAAAATGTAAGTAACTTCTCAGTTTCAAGTTCATGACTAGATCTGTTGAAATAATGCTGTAGGATGAAATCTAAGGGATTTATTTTTAAAAAAATATTTCAGTTCTTTACTATCTACTTGACAAGGAGAAAGAGTGAGAAATAAAGAACAAAAACCTTTCTTTGCATGCTGGTGGAGAAGGTGCTGGATTCATTCTACTCAGCCTATAAACATGTGAAGTAGGAGATGGAATACCATGTTCACAGGGAAAAAAACGGTTTTGCAATTTATATTTGCATTTAGCATAGAAAGTGAAAGCAAACAAAATTAGAACAGAATTAAGCTTTTATTCTTCACCTGAAAAGAAACAATATGAACAAGAGGAGATGTGTAATTTCTTTGCCAGACATGAGATTCTTATTACATTTGCCAGAGCTAGTTAAGTAATAATATTGCTTCTATTGTCATAGGCATCATTAAACAGAGAACCTACAATTTGCCTGGAATACACATTTCCGGAATCATAATCACCATTAACTTGAATTATAACTACTCATATTTCAGAGCCTTCATTCATTCATTATAACTCTTAATATTTTCCAGCACCTTTGCAACATAAATATTGTCGAAAGATGTTGTTCTTTCCTCTAAACAATTGACCACTAAATTGGAATATTGGAATATACACAAGGCTAGAATTCACATTCACTAAGAAACTGGCATCTATTTCAGCAGACGATAAGTAGTTTATAATACATAGTCAAGTAGTTTACAGCACTAGTATACCACCCAGATGAGGGTGTAGTAAGTTCTGTACTCCCCAAAACAGCTGCTCATGCATGCCAAGATAGAAAATATAAGGTTCGAGAGGGACTGTTTGCTATGTTTGAACATTCACCTCCCTTGGGGACTTGCAATATGTTCAAGTTTTTGAAAACTGTGTAACGGGAAATGGATTTACAAACTGGCAAGTGTTACTATTTTTTGCAGATGACCAAATCCTTGCTCTTAAATAGGGTAATTACATAGAGAGCAGTGAAACTGTAACCATATTATCAATGTATGATTTGTAGATAATAGAGTACTATTTAACTGCTTTGTGAATTTTAAGGAGTAGTATCATTGCTGCATACTGTATCTTGGTATTGTCACTGTGCAGAGTTGAATGTAACCACACTGCAACATTATGTCAAAAACAGCCAAGTTATTTATATTTCCCATCTCTAAGAGCTGCCCTCTGAGAAAGCCTCCTTTTCACAGTGGATGTTTCTGATCATGATTCATCAGCTGGCTGAATAAAATCTAAACAGATAAAAGAAAAAAATAATTGTATACAATTTAAAGTCTATGAGAACCCACTAATTCTTCTGCATATTCCTGCAAAGTTTGTCTAAGGCCTCTGTTATGGGGTTGATTCGGCTCAGAGGGACGCAGTATTTTGCTTTTATGACTCTGTATAATCCTTTGCCCTGTAGTTCAAGATGCATTGTCCCCTGACTCACAGCAAGTGATGAATTACAAGGTAGCACTGCCAATTTTCCAATACAACAAAATGAGAGATATAAACAATCATTTCCTCGTAAGAGCAACATGAACTAAGCTGGGCTCAACAAAACTGAAGAAAAACCTGCACAGTAACAAAACTACTTTTTCTTACAGACTGTGATTCAGTATCTCCTTTGGGTCCCATATTTGAAATTTTGTGTATAAAAAATGCAGAATTCATTTCTACGAGCCACCAACCAACCAAGACCAAGTCTGGATGGCATTAATCTATACATATGCACATGTATGTACCTATATGCATGAACACATGCATAAGTTGTCAGTATTATTAGTGGGACAATAATTTCTTAAGCCCTCACGTACCTTCTCACAGTGATTTTTTTTTATTGTAGGTTTAAAATTGAACAGCTCTGTACCTTAAATCAGGAAGACCTCTTTCTGACAGCTGCCTTTTGCCCCAAGTTCAACTTCTACTAAAAACTCTAAGAAGCCTTAGAGATTTCCTTTCTTAGAGCCTTATTTCTCTATTTTACTTCAAATGTTGCTATAACAAAACTATAACTTAGCCATATTTTTTGTTTGTCTTAGGGTTTTGCTTTAATTGCTGTGATAGTCAGCGGCTTCAGGACTGCTTTGCGAACCGTCTGTCTTCACCAGTTTCCTTTGACACCTGCAAAGTTTCATGGTTTGTGGAACCAAAAATTCAAATTACTCTGTAAACTGAGACATGTAGAAAAAAAGACACCTTGTAGATCAGTAGGGGAAGAGCTACAGATGTGCAAAAATATAGCTATGTGCAAAAATATAGCTATATTCAAAAATGCAGAAATGCTGATGCTGGCACACACAAACCTTGGAAAAATTCCACCACATTCATGATTCTTCCTCTCTTTGCCTTCAATGTATGCTTTTTGGAGTAGCAAATGTTACCCTTTTTCACTATGCTTGATCCTGAAGTGTCTCTGTGAGTATCTATGAAAGGATGTAACCGTCCTTTGCTATTACTCATAGGCACCATAATATTCAGGGCTTCTTTTCCCAGGTTAACAGCTGAAATCTCCGTGAAGAACAGTGTTTCTCATGAGGAGAAGAAGAGAAAACTGAAATACAAGTCAGAGTGAAGGTGGGCTTTGAAAGTGAGCTAAAAAAAGACCAAAAGTAGTATGGGGATTTGAAGAACAAGCTATACCATTGAAGACTAATAAGAAGCAAAGACTTTTGGCTATGATGCTTTGCTTGCTCTGAAGACTGCAGAATAAGACCTGAAAGAACAGGTTACAGCAGATATAAGAAGTGATTAACCATGTAGGAGAAAGCAGTGACAACAAAAAAGAGGCTGATAGTATTTAGCTAAAAAGGCATCTTATAGGGGTGAAGGGAGAAGAGTTGGGGACAAACCACAAAATCAAGCAATCTAATAATAAAGAAACAATAATGGTGTCAGGGGTTAAAGAATATAAAGGAAAAGAGATAATTATTTAAGCCATCTTTCCATTTTAAGCAGGCCATGATGATAAAATCTACCAAAACCCTTGTAAAATACAATATTGTTTAAAATCTGGGAGTAATGTTTTCCCTTCACACTTATAAAATAAGCAACGTCACACACAGGGAAGATAGGCAATTTCAGAACTGAGTATGCTGGCAAAAAGCAACATGAAAGCCATATGTCTTCTGAACCATGAAGCAGAGATGTGGATGAGCAGTGGGAAATTCATACTCCAGTGCACAGAGGGGGTTCTTACAGAAGAGATCTTTTTGTAGCTCACTGTGCATGTGGTTGTAAAGTGTTGCATGCAAAAATGAGAAGGAGGAGACAAGATATCGTATATGCCAGTGACTTACTGAGTAAATGCTGATAGGAAATTGGGATTTGAACGTTTGCCTTCTGTACATGCAAATTGCCATAGCACCAGCAGATGTCTGGGTCAGATCTTTTAGTGACTCTCATTATCAGGCTAATTTTTGTGAAGCAACAATTTTTGGCTCGGATGTTCTTGTTACGGTGAAGAGAAGACAGCAAAATAAAGGGCTGAAAGGAACCAGTTGAGAGATGAAAAGAATACTGCCAGGAGATTTGTGTTCCAGAAGGCTTCCCCTTTGAGCAAAACTGTTTCACCTAAATCTTGCTTGCAGGCTGTCTGCAGGCTCAAACTGAGATCTAGAAGCTGTTATTCATGCCAGAGAGGCGATGTACGAAACCCACCATGTTCTGAAATTCTGAACGTGCAAGATAGCAAATGATAACAAAGCATTAAGAGTTGATGCTATCACTGTACCCTGTAGTATTGGCTGCACATGTACTGATAAGGCAAACAGAAGCAAAGTACGGTGCAAGCTTGGTCCCTCAGGCAGCTGTACGTATAGACTGACAATGTCAAGTTGCTTTCTCCCAAATACAGCCTGGACATAGTTTAAGGGTAGCCTGGACCAGAGACTTTTCTAAACAGGCAGTCTGGATGAGGCCATGGCACATCTGTGTGGAGGGTGCAGATTCCTTGCTGCCCTCCGTGACCCTTCAGGGCCAAGAGCTGCCTTTGCTGCTCCGGCTCTGGGAGAAGGGACAGAGACAGAGTGAAAATATCCCTCTCTTTCTGATTCTGTTTCAATAAATAGGATTAATTTACTCTTGGAAATGAAATTTTGTCTTAAAGCATAGCTGCAAAAACCTATTTCCCTAAACTGAAACCTCTAAACTGTGTAATGCTCATTTTTAGACTCTTGCAAAATTACTAAGTTCATAATATCTGCGTGGGTACATAAGTATATTCTTTATAGAGTTAAGATGAAATGGATATGACGATTGATATATTTCAACAATTTACACGTTCATGATGAATGCAGTTCCTAGTCAACAAAAAAGCTGCTAATAACTGCATCAGTGAAGCTAAAGTAGGAGGCAGTATTGTGCATAGAGACTTGGAATGTTGGACATCAATGCAGTTATCAATAGTAGATAATTTTACAGACATTCTCAATTTTTACCTCAAAGTTTATAAAACTTGTATTTAAAAAAGTAAGTTATTTCCATAAATGGCATCTGTAGAATCTTCCAAGTAAAAATGCTCAAGGTAAAAATACTCTTTGAGATTCACATGCATTCACTTTTCTCCTCTCAGGTAGGCAGCCAGAGAAAAGAGCCTTTGTTTACAGTCAGCAACGACATATGAACTAATTATAACTACCTTTAGGTACTTTTTTCACCCAGACTTCCACAGATCCAAGGGAATTTTGCCTAAGAAGAAAATTAAGATGTTTCTCAGGAGCTGAGTTCTGTAACTACCTCCACCCATGACTTCAACACAGCACTGCCAATAAACAATTCCATAATCAGCCAGGATCCTCCCTCAATTCTCTGCAAAAACGCTATCATGTTTGTTTACATGTTCAGGCAGTTTTGGTGCATGTCTTTTTTTACTGGCCATTCTGAAAGGGGCACATTCTTTAGCAATGACACATTTGGATTCCACCCCAAAAGTGCATCAGACTGCACAGGATGCGTTGTTATCTGCTCTGTAACACATAGGCAGTAAATTAACTGCTATCAACCAGACGACAGACAGCTAAATTGAACGTTTTCATATAGTTTTCATTAATTGGCTATATTTCTTGATACCTATCTTTTCCGATATTGCTCCCATATCACAAGTGAGAAGATTATGTATGTCAGAACAGTGGTGGAAATTATTATAGACAGGAAAGATAGGACACTCCATCAGCGGCAGGTGCTTTTCAAACTAATGCCCTGTATTAGTATTAGCCCTGTGTGTATTACACACATTCAGAAGCCCTCATTTCATGGTTCTACAAGTGTATTTTATCCTATGAAAAAAAAAAAGAGATTCACAGCTTTCTGAAATGTGACAGCAATTTCTCTGGGTCCTTGAGGAGCCTGAAACAATTGTATCTTGAAGTGTAATATATTTAGGAATGCACATTTAGGAGAGCTGTGGTTGTGCTTTTAGAAGGATTTTACAACTTTTCAATTGCGTACATTTGGATTTCTTATAAAAAATTAATTTCAATATGTACCTGAAGCTGAAAATCCTGAATGCACAGAGTATAATTTGGGAAAATTATCCTTTCAATCAAAATTAATAAGTAAGGAAATCCAATAGTCAGAATAATGCAAAATTCACTCATTCACTGAAGACTAAATGATATTTTCAGTGCATGTCTCCCAGCTATTAACTAACTGAAAAAAATCATATGCTTCAGTATTATTCACTAGACTTTCATATAAATGCCTGTCTAAGAATTTACAAATTTCTCTGAAAGTTTCTTATTACAACAATAATTCAGGATGCAGCTATGCCAGCTGTCAGGAAAAGCACAATGGTGGAACAGAATCCTATGACATGAATACACGTTAATATATAAAAGTCTCTGTCCTGTTCTTTCAGAATATATCTGTGTGATGTTTTATAGCAATACTGATACATGCTGTCTACGCAGCTGAAAGATAAAAAACCAAAATAAATTGCAACTTGTTAAAGCACCAGAAATGTGATCTGCTGCAAAATCCAAGTAAGCAGAGATATTAGGGCAATTAATTATTGTCACTAGCAATCATTTCCGTGTGAAAAGGAGTTTCTTGAATTGCTGTCTATGATGGTGGTTTATTAGTTGGCTCACAAAGGTGCTTTATCTGGAGGACAGAGAGCAATAACTTTTGGTAAAATATAGCTGTATCATGAACAAGTTTGTACCTTATGTAATATGTTTTTAGGTTGTCTCAGACATGCCCAGGAATCACGTGGCATTTTGGAGGGGGTAGCGCTTGTACCAATGGGAGTGGGTAGGAAAGCATCACAGAGTCTAAGGCAAGGACTCCATAGACCAGAAAGATGCATTTTTACAGAATGAATGTTTAAGACAGCTTTGTACAGTGTATTTTAGGACAAATGTACACAGATTTTGTATCTCCATGGTGTAATCAATATCTCTGATTAAAACATTTGCTTTCTTATTTCTGCACCTTCTTATCGTATGTTCATGACAACACAAAATGGTAACTTTCATCAAATTATCTTTGCCTATAGTCTCCGGTATTTGTGTCCTACATGTCCAAGTATATACACTGCTTGTACACTCCTGCTTGATAGATGAGTCCTGACATGGGTTTTTTTTTTTTTTTTTGGTCACTGACATTTGAAAAACCTCCAATCTGCTTTCCAATTGGTTAGATCTTGCATCATAGTTTTTGTGGGGTGGGAAAAAAAAGTTCCTTTGCCCTGTGTGTCCCCTAAATTATGAATTATTCAACCACTACACTTAAAAACATTATCTGTGTTTTTAGTTCATGGCACATTAAATGCTGCAGTGACGTCAGTCAATTGACTCTTTTGTGCCATCCTCAGAACTGTAAATGAAACAGATTTCAGCTGCAGACAGACCTGCAACCTTGAGTACACTGTTTCTGTACAATAGCACAGAAGATGATCATTATAAAGTAAATTTCTACAGAAAATAATCAACAATCAGATATAGTAACAATTTCATAAAAAATTGTGAGAGGGATTTGCAGTTTGATGTAAAAATCCCTTAAGCCTACATTCTGATCGTCATTAGCCTTGACAAGTACATTGGGCTACATTAGATAACCTCATTATCCAAGCACAGTTTACTTCAAGTCACAGATGCTTTTTGGAAGGTTAAAACTGATAATCACTTTTTGATTTCAAGATTGATGTTGAGAATAAAGCATGTCATTTCCCTTAGGTCAAAAGCTGAGGGTTTCTTGTATGTTTTGTAATGTTTTTGCTTTGTTCTGGAAGTAAAAACCCAAAGGTTGGCAAGGAATGTGGGACTTTAAAATTAATAATGCCTCTTCTTCTCAAAATATTTCTGTTAATTTTGTAGCCATGTACTTGATAGCTCATAAAAACAATAATAATTTCAGTGCCAAAGTACAAAGAAGAAAAAACAGCCCAAGGTAATGGTTTTCCAAAGCTACAGATACTATAGATGCTGAAATACATGGAAAAAGAAAAGGATTGTTGTTGGCAGAACACGGAGGGCAGTGATTAATCTCAGGAAGAAAGGGGCAGATGTCAGACATTCACCAGCATGCAACACAAGTGAACAGCATTTAGAAAAACAAGATGCTTATGTTGCCCCAGGGTAGTTCATCTTTCAAGCAAATATGGTAAGTATGACCAAGTCAGCATTTATCTTCAAAACGTCTTCTGTGATGGATGGCACAATTTTTCTTTACTTCACTCCTTTTTGCACTTCTTAAGACATGTTGATTTTCTGAAATAAAAGAAAGATCATTTGAATACAAGCTCTTGTGTATGGATTGCACAGTGGGAAGAAGAAAGAATCTTATTCATGCATCTTTCTGATTTCTTTTTGTAGTCTTGGTGTATATTCATTATATAGACTTAATTGCTTTACTACTTCTGCTGAATTATGAAAACATCCTCAGAGATCCACTGCAAGTGTCTCCACATAATATTGTATAATATTGCTTCCTGTGTTTGTGCACTAAATCTCAATTATCTTGGGGTAGAAGCTGGAGTCACATCTGTGTCATGATAAATGTCCACAAGTTTATGGGTGCTTCATACACCAGTCTGGAAGGGAACTTAATTTTCATACTGAGATGAAGAGTTGTTTGGGCAATGAGGTTTGATCCCAGTGCTCTAAAGGCTATTAACAAGCATTTATTCACAAGACACACAAGAGCGGCTGCTGCTTTTTTATTCCTGTGCAATGAATGTTTCATCACCATATACTACAAAAGGTGAAATGTTTACAGCCCTGTTTGGTGCTGGTAAGAAGCAGTTTTTAAGTTATGGGAGTAATTGACCTAAACCTTAATTCTAATGCTCTGTATGTTTAACTAGAGAATATTCAGTTCTGGACAAATGTAAGACAAATTGAGTCTAAATTCTCCATACTTGTGGCTAAATGGTGTCAAGAGCACCACCGGTAATCTGTGCTGGTAAATGGTTAGAGTGGTCCCTGGCATGGGGACCAGCACCAACCATACACAGCACAGCTAAGGTGTTAGTGTGGGCCAGACACCACCCCCAAAGCACAGTTTGGATGCTGCCAGACACTTCTGAAGTGTAAAAGAGTTTAAAATATGGATGTGCTGTTTTGTGCCGGCCGCTCTGTGCCAGGGAGCATGCTGTGCATGTTAAATTTACTAGCATAAACAGTGCTTTTTTCTTTGCCTCCTGCTTTACCATAGACTATGTGGCTTGCAGGTGAAACCAAGGGACTTTGGAGACAGGGGTCATGCCACCATCACCTGTGGCTGCAGTGTGGCATTGACCTTTGCAGCACCATTGCCCGCCAAGGCTGAAGTGGGGATGTCAGGCTGTCGGGAGAGGCCTTGGTGCTGTGGGCCATGGTGGCACATGGGCTATGGAGACACCCTGAATGTGGTTATTGTCGCCACAGAGGGGACAGAGCCAACTGAGCAACACTTCACACAGCCCAGCAACATAGACGTCTGGAGCTGATCCAGACATCATTCTGGGCCTTACCCTTGACATCTCTTCCTTTCATATTTTTCCATTTGGTTATAAAATGAACTGGCTTTTGCAGGGATTTGTAGGTCCAAGCTGCTAGATGCTGAAGCAGGTTTCATATGAGCATGTCTGAGCTTCAGCGATGTACGGCAGTAATATTTTTTCCAGAGAATGAGAAGAAGAGAATAGTCTCTTCAACCTTCACTTCGTATTAGTTTGCACTTCCCTCCCCCCTCCCCCTCCCATCTTTCTGAGACCTCTCAGTTTGGACTTTAGACTTTTACAGTCACTAACCCATCCTATAATTTACAGTGACTGTACTTCAGGTTTCACAGTATTGTGCCAGAGGCTTATGGATCAGCCTCGTAAGTTCACCTACAACCCTGATTCCTCTTGTAGCAATGGTGCGTACCTCCTGCAGGTCACCCAGTTTCCATATAAAACAGCCGACAGTGCGGAAAGTGTCTTGAGGATGTGCTCAAGGACTAGCCTTCAAAGTGGCTGTTCTTATAAAAGGAAGCCTCAGCAGCAGGGTGTATAGGTTTGTCACAGGGATTAATTAAAATACACAACCCAAAATAACACCTGTTATAATCATTGGAAATAACTAGAGCAGGGCTATGATGTTTGCAATGTGAATAGATGACTCGGTAAACTCCCCTGATAAAAGGCTGAGAGCACTTGGAGAATATACTTAAAATTTCTGCTGATCTGAATAAATCCTTTTTTTTTTGTAAATAGATCAAGCAATACAGGCTGCAGGACACCAGAGAAATGACTGGTCTGAAATATTCCTAAAGGCATATAGTTGAGATAATCTCTCCGGATGGGAACAAACTGGATTATGGAAGACCTGTCAAGTAGAAAGATTATATTATGCTTATATGGATTCATCAAGTCAATCGCTATTCAGGGAGAAACCAAGCACTGAATTAAAAGTAAGCCCGTAATATGTTCTTACAACAGCGTCCAGGGAGCACTACAGTTCACAGCAAGTGTGAGTTCAAAAAAAATCTTCAATCATCTCTCTCCAATTCGCAGTAAATAACATCACTTTTTAAACAGTCATGATTCATTGCTAGCAGGCAAATTATGAAAATTGCATCTCATTGAGAACCTTTTTTTTTTTTTTTTTCCCACACAGGATTTAACACTCCTGTAGTTAAAGAACAGAGCATATAGGCCAGTGCTTTTTTGCCACATATTCTGTTTCTTGCACCAGGCAGAGATCAAGCTTCACACGTGATCCTCCAAATAATGCACATCTGGAAATCCAGAAATAAATGCATATGTCATGTAACACTTGCTGACTACTGAAAGGCTTCACCATGGATCTATAAGGAGCCACACCGAGACCCCACAAAATCCGACTGCTCTTCCTTCCATGTCTCTCTCACCTCATTTGCAAGCTTTGGCAAGTTTTGGCACCTGGAGTCATCCGGCCTTAGTGTTATATCCATGCAACCTATCCACTCATCCCATGTGTTTGTAATCTGTAGTAAATTTAGCTTTCATTATTGGCAGAATTTATGAGCTGAGATTAGTCTGTAGTAGAGACTAGGTGGATACTTCTGTGGCAACAGACTATGAACAGTTTTCTGAGAGAATAAAAAACTGAAAGTCACCTAGCCACTTGGGAGATCAAAATTCCTTGGAAATAATCCCATAAAACTACTGCAACTAATACTAATTTTAGGGTCTAGTTTTGTAGACCTTTGAGCAGTGCACTGCCAAGCCTGCAAAGCCTATGTCCACTTGCAAACTTGATTCAAGCAATGAAGGTGAAAGCCACAAAAGAAAACTGATGGTGCAATGGTAACTTGGGGCTTTCAGCAGGGAGATGAAGGATGAAGTCCTTGCAAAGAGAAAAGTGACCTGAAACTGAAAATTTCCTATTACAGGAAGGCACTCTGACTTCCTTATAGTTCACAGGATACAGGTGTTTATCTGTTCTGCCTTCAGCCTCCTACGCCCCAAGTTTTCTTTAGGACCAAATCTGGTAAGTGTGGTCTGAGAAAGACAAACCATTTTGGGCCACGGGGGTCTTCCTTTGAAATCTAACATAGTTGAAATACGAGATAGCTACCTTACCCCTCAGCATAATCAAAGATTTAGGACGCTCTAGACTTGTCAAGGAATGATCAAGGAAGTGTGCAGGGAAGGATATGGATGGCAATTTAGGAGCATGGGGAACTCTAGCAGGGCTTTGTGCAGTATGGATTTGGAGGTGCTGACTAGGCACATTTGTTCTTTTGTGGACCTAGTCCTTAGTCTTGTTGAATGCCAGTGGGACTTAGTATTCTTCATGACCAAGTCATGACTAAAAGTGGGTCTGGCTCATCTAAATCACTTTGATCATATAATAGGCAAACTCTAAAGTGTCTTCACATTTGCCCTCAGAAGAAGTTGGGCAGAGACCAGTCACAGAACAGATGAATCATTTCTTCTGATAGCTGAAAAGGAGGGTTTGGGGTAGAGGAAGGGGCCAGAAGCTCTTGAACTCATAGTGGGAGGAGGAAGAGATTGCCTTAGCAGGAGGTACCTGCAGGCTCTGCCTCCAAGCCCTTATCCAGTTTCATTTCCCCAGGCTGCAGCAGCTGACACAGACCTTAATGCATTTCCTTTCCCCCACAACCTCCCCCTGCCCTGCCAGCTCCAAGTGGAGCTGAAAACAAGCAAATTCCTCTGCTCTGCCCACAGCTCCAGTTCTTTCTCCTGTGCTCTTCAGTGCTGCTGCTCATCAGCAACATTTTCCCTGGCCAACCATTTAGATTTAGCCCTGTCTGGTGTCTCCAGGGCTGCTGATACATTATCAGCTTGTAGGAAGTTCTGTCTTCACAAAGGCATATCTGCCATCCCCTGAAGAAAAAGGTCACCATTTTTTTTCCCATTACCAAGGTGTGTTTCGTTGGCAAAGTATCAAACATGAAGCCAGGAATGATGCAGGCAGCAGGCATTGTGGTTTCACTCCTTAAACAGCAGACATAGAATGACCAAGAACAGAAATAATTTCTTGCTTCACGTCAGACCTCATACAAGAGGCATGTGCTCCAAGACTACCAGTGGGAAAGACAGAAAAGACTGGGATTAAATCCCCCATTCTGGCTCCTTGTCTAGAGAGAGAGACTCCTCCAGCCCATGAGAAGTAATTCAATAGGGACTGAGGCAGCTGCTGGTTGTGAAAATCCTAGGTTCACTAAGACAGCCAGAACAGAAGGTCTTGGAATTATTGGTGCCAAAACAACGTACATACAACCTCCTCCTGTTGCTTGCAAAGTTCACTGCGTGCTGTGCTGGATTTTGGTACAGACCCTGGCAATCTCAGAGGCTCTCAAGAATCCGCAAGGAGGTAGCAGTGTTTGAATAGCATCAGAATAAAAATCTTCTGTGACATTCATCTTAAAAAATGTATCTACCTCAGCAATGACACTGTTTAGCAATGCATACCAATGATACACTATGATATAGATAGAAGATAGTGTTGTAGGATGGGTAGTGTACACTTAAAGGAAAATGAAGAACAATGGTTATGAGTGCTTTTAATATTAAAGCTGTCACTGAAATGAGGTTTAATTCTGGTAAAGCTGGAGGCTGTTTCTAAGTTTGGATGCTGAATCAATGCCATCTAGTGGTGGTAGGGTTGGGTTTTTCTTTTTTTCTTTTTTTCAGTTTTATGGTCATGAGGTACACAGCCAGTTTAACATCAACGAAGTTCCACCTAATAAGTAGAAAAATTTCTTGGTGTCTTTCATACCCTTGTGAAAATTGTCTAAACACCATTGATATATAATGATCAAGATATGCATAATTTCAGAAAAACTTAGATTTCCATTGGTTCAAATAACCATGTTCATCACAAAGACTCTTTTCTTTTGAAGGCAGAATTGCATCACAACTTATTCACTGCTCCCAATTTTAAAAGAACATCTTTGCTTCACTATGGCCTAAGAAGATAGAAACACCAGACTGACCAGCACCAGTAACCTCATATGAGTTTGCCTGAGAAAAGGTATTTCCTCTGATAACAGCCTTACAAAGAGCTGCATTTTCTTAGCTTTTAATTATGAGCATCAAGTTCCCAGGTGTTTGTCATCACACCTGGCCCTTCAGCAATAAATTCTTCCATGTCAACAAGAGTTGACAAGATCAGGAGTTAACAAGCAGGATTCATTTCAAAGCTTTGCAGGAAAACAAAGATGTTCTGAGCCCTTTGCAGCTGTATATATGAAAAATGAGCTACTTTGGTGGTCTGTTGTTTGCCTGCAGAGTATTAGCAGAATTAAAGTGTCAGAAACAAATGTAGCCTTATCTCGTTACCCCTACAGGCTGACTGGGGTAGCAAGTGTAAATTAGAAGATATACACGGTTGTGAACGTTGTACTTTATACTCATAAGGTAGGAATGCGTCCTGTGTATTACTGATCTTTTTCTTAATATATTCCTCACTCAAGGGTTTATATTATAGTAGATACATTCATAAATGTTTGGGATTCTGTTCAGTGCTATGCATTAAATGCAGCTCTCAGATAAGCTGTGGCTTGAATTTGTTCCTGGTATCAGCACTGAATTACAGCTCACCTGGCAACAGGGACAGAGGCGATGAGGGTTGTACTCAAATGTGAAATGGTGCTGTGCTGGGTATCAAAATTCAGTAAAGACTGAGCACCTAAAACACAACTAAAGGAAATAAAAGCAAAAATGCTGTGGGCATGAGCTTAAAGCAGCTCTGGAAAAATTGCAGGGAGTGAATTCTTTGCTTTGTGTTTATGATATTATTTTTTGTTACGTTGTCCTCTTTTTAAGTTTACCCCTACTCTTTTTCCTGTTTCCCTTGTGGGTTCCATAAGGCTCTTCAAATCTGTCCTTTTACAGAGATGCACATTCAGGCTTATCTTGTAAACAGTTCTGGTATAGGAGATTGGATTTTGAAAACTCGATTGCTGCTGCAAACTTTTTCCCCCTTGGGAAAAAGCCCTCTGGGACTTCATTAAAAAAAAAGCCTACAACATGGGAGCTACAGGTCCTTACACCTGCAAAGTTCTAATACGTTTTTATAAACATAAGTGCATGAATCTGAAATCTAAGAAATTTTGTGAAAGCAAAGTATCTTTACCTACCTAGTACATGAAAAATCTGGACATGTACATTGAACATCTGCGATGGATGCATATATATATATATAAAGTAATATGCTTTACATAACAGACTGGAATCACATACAATCTTTGTTTCCTTTCTAACTTCTTGTAGTTTATGCTGTACTTGAAAGAATTAAGAGCTGCTGTGGTCTGCCCTTGCAAACAGGAAAAAATCAGCAATAAATGAAGGAAAACACTGTCAGTGACACATTGCTTTAATTAATTTCCATTAGAGGCAATACATTGCCAACTAGAATTACTGTTACCTTTTAGCAAAGTCCTTTTTTTGATGGGAATTTGGTACCTGACCTGTATGAACAGTATGAACCCTCAGAAATGATCAAAAATACCTACACCACTGTACTGTAACCTCTCTGCAGATCTCAGTTGCTGGTATTATTATCAAACACTTTGCTTTTCCTGGACATAAAGTCATAGATTTCCCAGCTGAAATGGATGCTTGGGAATTACTTCAGAGTAAGTTTAGAGCTTTGGGAGGGAGTCCCTTGAGATGTGTTTGTAAAAACGTGGTATGAACACAGCAACTGAAGGCAACGTGAACAGACTGTAGTTCCTGGTACTCAACCTTTTCCATATACTCCTTCCAGCAGTTGTTTTAATAATTTACAATAACAGCCCTGCTTTTAAAATCTTGAGAGTCTAAGAAATGAAAAATACTTTTTTCCACCTCTTGAAAGCTATGTAGGGATTATGCCTGAAGTTTAGACTGGGCTCTGTGTCGAGCTCGCCAGATGTCCAGTTTAATCTCAGGAGGCCACCTGATGAAAGGCTTAGGGGAAGCCAGCCAGCATGGATTTGGCCATCCTCTGCCATCCCCTCTGCCTCACAGTGACCTCCAGTGCTCAATGTTGGGCAGACAAGATGGGCCCTGACTTTTCCTGCAGCGAGTATCACATATCAGAGATGAGGCTTAATGGTCAAGAGAATACAAACCACTCACCAGTGGAAACTTGTATCTTGTTACCAGAAGATGCCAGTTGTGCCACTGTCACATTTGCAGTCCTACTAAGCCACCACAGTTGAAACTCTGTCTTAGCTTGTGCCTACCTCCCACCACATTAAATCCTGACGTTAACCTGAAATGGCAGAGTCTGTCTATCCAGCTGTAAATCAGGCAATGCGGTTCAGTTTCAGCAGCCATAGCACCCGCTGTTGTGAAGCCAGGCTTGGTCAGGTCTGGGAGGCAGCTCTGGCGTTATTGGTCACCCAGTGGCCGGGGCTGTGTGAGGCTATTCTGTGCATCTTAATTTTTACAGATGGAGGCTGCATGAGAGTGAGGAAGCTCAAAAGTGGAAAAAAAAAAAAGAAAATAAAAAATCTTGTCCTTGCCAAGGACTCATGCAAAAACAGACAGCTGAAAGCCTTTGGGCTTTGGAAAAAAGTTCCCTTCTCTCTTCCCAAAGCCTCTCACTAACATTGTTCATAATTTCAGTAGAGAAGTGAGGGATGCTGCAAGAACCACCCCTGCAGTTGGTGACGGTTATTATGATCTAATTGGTTAAATAGCACTGGTCTCTTTTGAATATGTTTGAAGATACTTTTAATTATAAAATCCAATGAAATATCCTTCATGCTTTATTAAGAAGCGAGAACTAGTAGTCACTATTATGAAAAATTTTTTACTGATGAAAGAAAATGAATGTCAAATAAAAGGATAATGAAATGACACTTAACTTTTTTCCGCCTGTGAGTGAATATGATATTACTTCTGCAGAGCTTCTGAGCAGTCCGTATGCCTTTGCACAACAGAGAGCTCATGGCAATTCCTCAAAGAGTTACATCATAAGGATATTATAGGGCTGCAGATGTGCCCTACTTATACACAGGGTACCCAGAGACATTTTCTTGTTCTTCTTCTAATTTCCCTGTGCTTAATATTTGATGAAAGTCCTAAGAAAAATGCCTAATTCCTGCATCTTTAAGTAATTAAACACCTTTGAGAATCAGAACCTAGGACAATTTGGTAAAATGCATTCTTCTTGCATCGGTTTGTTTCAACTGCAATGACTAGTGCTGTGATGCCATCTTTCTACTAAGGAATCCATTTCTGAGGGCGGGCCAAAATTCAATCAATCACCTGAATACAATATTGCCTTTCTGTTTTCAGTCACTGCTCCAACACTTTCCTTTTCTCACCAGGTGTTTTGTAAGAAATGGCTGTTTTCCTCCAAAATACCATGTGACTTTAGGCAACTGGTAGCCAATCAGGTGTTACCAAGACAAAACCTTTTTAAGCCACACATACACATGGCAGTTTAATGAGCAGCTTAACTTAATGAGCAGTGTTTTGCAGGCAAAGGATAAGCATTGTATATGTGCAATGGTGTTCCATTCTTCTCTCCCAAGTATTTTCACATGGAAGACAACTTATCAAGTGCAATTTAGCAAAAAGCACTGAGAAAAGATAGCACTAAATATGAGTTTACAAAACATCCCACATTTTTGGGAATGGCTCCCTCAGCTATGGAATCCCCTTTCATTTGAAATCCATCCAGCTTTGTTACATTGAGCATCCATGTGACTCGACAGTTCAAAAGCAGACTGGAGACTGTCAGGTGACTCTAGGACAGAAGCATTGAACTGATGTAATATGTTTCTGACAGTAGGTGAGCTAAGTCAAATCTCTTTTACTGATTGATAATTGATTTTTTTTTTTTTTTGGCAGAAATGCAGCAGGTATCACATTTCTGATTAGAGTACACAAAGAGACTGCAGTACATGTTCCTCAGAATAGCTGTGGATGAATGTGTGTATATATAGAGGACACTGATAATTTAAGTAGGACTTTCTTTCTTTCTTTCTCTCTTTCTCTCTCTCACACTTTCCTTCATACTTTCTTTTCTTCTTTCTATTTCATCTGTAAGAAAATCTCAGGGTTTTTTTGCAACAGCTTGTCTTCAAACAAATATTCTGCTATACAATGTATTTGCCCTAATTTCTTAGACAAAGCAGCTTTTGACCTATGCTTCATATGAAAAACAAATATGCTTGTATTTCTTCCTGACTCAGGGAAAGATACTTTCAAAAACTGCTCATCAGCCAGCTCTCAGTTTTCTTGAAAAGAAATCTTGCATCCTTTGGTGAAGAGTAATATCCATATTCCCTCAATGACATTCAAGGGGAATTTAGAGCAGTGGGGTCAGATTAGTCACTTATTGTGGACAGGACTTGTATAGTATGCATGGGTATTTTCCAGAAATGAAATTGCATTTCATGAATTGCATTCCTACAGCAACCCTTCCCCCCATATCAGACCCTCCTTCTTCCCTCTGCACAACCTCTGAGAAAGGAGGGAATAAAAAGTACTGTAAGCCAGCCACAGCCATCCATTGCTAGGCCTGATCATTGGCAACTGTGTCAGAAAATAAAGCCTGGAGCTCAGTAACTCTGAGATTATGCATTTAAAGTGAGCTTTAAAATGGAGATTGCAAGAGTGTGTCAGAGCTCTCCCAATGTCCCTCTCTCACCAGATTTCCAGAACTCTGTGTTTAAGGACTTTAGATAAGGAACCATTTAATACCAGCTTTACCCCTAGTTTGCTGCAACAATTTGCCATGTGGGCTATAAATATACTTTTGTCCCTGCAACCAAGCAAGATCTGATCTCTGTTTCTGTCCCTACTGCATTACACAAGCAGACAGGTTTTTCGTTTTATTGTTTTTTTTTTCTTTGAGCTAGGTGTATTTAAATGTAATTGAATAATGGAATCAGAAAAGAAATTCCAACTAGATTAAATAGATACATTGATTTGTATCTTAAGTGATATGAAAAACAAATTGGAAGGCTTGTCTAGATTATAAAGGCAAGCAAAAATTCTTAGAAAATGCTGTTAATAAACACATCTGGAAATTTAGCCACATCACTGAATCCTACCCATGACAAAAGGCAGTCTCACAACTGTCAGAAAAATGCATATACTTGCATTTCCTATACACACCTTCAAAGTGGCAATATATATAGCATATTTTTCAGTGAAGATAAGTAAAACTACATCAGCATGCTAGCTGGTATGCCGTAACCACTAAAATTGTAACTGTGCTCCAGAATTACTCCTACAAATAGAATCTAAATGGTATCACACTCACAGAGAAAGAACATGAGTTAGAGCCCAGAGTCAATTGGTGAGATCACCACACCAAATCAGGGCAAAAAATGAAGAAAAGAGGAAAATGCTAGCTGATTGGAACAGAGATTCTGAGTAGCCTGAAAGCTTTTCTACATTAGACAAAATCAAAAGCTTCAGGAAGAAGACAAAACCCAGCAATTATTGAGTAAGCTGTTTTGAACTACCTCAACAAAAATGCGTATTGTCTGCTAATGTGTTTACTTAGAGATTCACACATTAAATGTTCAGTTAAAGTAATAAGATCAAAGCAGGCGGAAAGTAGCGCAGGAAGTGTCAAATGTTGTTGTATGAATTCTTTGTGCTCTCTCAGGCCACTTGCCACCCAGCTCAACAGCCTGTCTTCAGAGGTGGTCAGCCACTGATGCCTCAAGGCAACGGTAATAAACTAGAAGCAAACCACAAGTGATGCTGTGGGAAAAACACCCTCTAGCTTTGTCAAGACACTGAATGAAACTCTAGAACTTCAGATTTAATTTTAATATTTGTTTTAACATAGACCTACCAGTGTCAGGAGCATGTTAGGAGCTCCAAAGAAGGTGGATGAAAATGGGAACTCAGAACACCACATTCCAAGCCCAGAGAGACCATGATTATTATTTGTCTAAGCTCTTACCTGACATATTTCTCCACACACAGGTTGGAGAATGTGTCCTATCCACACCCTCCCACCCAAATAAAAAGCATACTGAAGTTCTTTCTAAAACCTGTGCCTTTTCATGCTAAGGATTCTTGGTGATGGCCTATTCTCACTGTCCGTGGTTAAACTGGATGAATATTAAACCAGATTAGTTTCCATAGCTTCTAGTTGCAGCAGCTGGACCTTCTCATCACCTCATCAGACACTTAATACAACCTCATATTTGTTCCTGTACCTAAACACAGTGGTCAAGTTTCTTGTGGTCTTCTTCTTGGGCATTTGAATGAACCAAGGTCTTTATGTATCTATTAGAAATGCTGTTTTCCAACTTCTGCATATTTCAGTGTATTTTGAAATTTCTCCAGTTTCAATAATCATCTTGAAGCACAGTCAACTGCTGCAAACTGAGGCTAGGCCTCTTCCTTACTTTTATGTCATCATCCCCATTTAGACAGCTAAAGATTCCCTTTATTACAGAAACAGAATTATAGAGAAGGAATTACATTTCTTATATGAAATTCTGAGGTAATTACCTAGCATTTCTCAGAGTCACTGCTTTCTATGACTTCATTTCCCATCCCATAAACATTCAAAGTTCTAGATCTAAAATATTCCATTTAACCTGTACTAAATGAGTGATTTTCTATTTGTTTAGTTTTACTGATAACTGAAAATGTTTCTAGACATCTAAGTTTATGTATGGGGAAAAATCTTATTTCTAATGGAAGTGGTTGAATTAATTTTGGAGATCATATTAAACAAAATAGATTTTCAAATTTTTTTTTAATCAGCAAAAAAAGGCTGTTGGAAGAGGACACCTATAAACAACTAAGTGATTTGCTTTTATACTGTCATCATTGCATAGTTACTTTTCTTGAGTTACATTTTATTCATTTGGGGGATTATATGGCTTGAGAAGAAATTAATCTCCCTAATTATATAATCTTAGACTAAAGTCTGTACTATTTTAGACTGAGAATCATAGCTTGATGAAATAACTGGCCTCATTTCTAAAGAAGTGTTAATAAAATGTGTCAATTTAAAAAATACAATTAATTTACATTTGCTTCTGTGTTGATGATGATTACTCCATAGCTTAACAAGAGGACATAGGCACACATTCCCAGTTACAGATTAAGTTCAAGACCTGATTTTTAGTTCACAGGATTGAAGACTGTATCCCTACAGCTGTAGATCATTATACATAGACATTCAGTTCAGTTTAGTAAGTGTCCTGTTTGCTGCAGCAATTATAATAGCTAAAACTTCATTAATACACACAGTAAAAGCAGCAGCAAACAATAGGATGTCTTTGACACAGCCAAGCTTTTATCATATTGTGTATGACGGAAAATTTCTCACTTTCTTCATCTTTTCCACAATTGATAGCTAATGTAAAGTACCTTAATTTTATATAGCACCTACACGGTTATTTAGTAGCTATCAAGGATCATTCTTTGTAAATAGACATCAAATTTAAGGTCAGTTTGATGTAATTTATTCTAACACACTTGGCCTTAAGATATACATGAGAAGATGTTACATTGGTTTTATGTTCCTAAGTTGATACAATACATTTTACTGAAGTGCCTACAATAAAATCATATTTGTGACCCTTCATGTTATTTACATGAGATAAGCATTATGTAGACTGCAAGTATTTAATAATCCTGATTTTATTTAGTCTCTGTAGTTTAATAAATTACTCCCTCATCATTCCAGCTAAACTTTGAATGCTAAATAACCAACCAGATTAGCAGCAGCTACAGCCATAAGCAGAGCTGACTTTTGATTATTCAGAGTGTTAAGAAAATATGGACGAGAGAAGTCTACTGTAAGAAGATGAGAACCTTCACTTACTGAGGCAAATGCTCTAATCATCAGAGCTGATTCATCAGACCATGACTACAACATGACTATAGTCAGAGCAAGATTATAAACTGTTGTATAGGGCCGTCACTTGGGAAAGAGAAAGGGAAAATTTGGGTTTCAGTCACTTCTGCAATTGCCCCTTCATTTAAATACTTTAATGTAACATCAGATCCTTCCTGCTGGTGGAAGCCTCTTCTGTGTTCTTTTTGAAGACTCTTTCTTTTATTGGAAAAACCTTGAGGATTATTTTTTCTTCTTTTTAATGGGATTTTTTTTTCCCATCAAAACAGCTCTTTTTCTCCTAGTAGTTATATTATACTTTGCAATGAACTTTGGTTGACTGCCTGTTTGCCTTTCTGAACATGGATAAGCAGAATTTCATACTTGTGGCCTCAGGGATGTTTATTAGGAGTCAGGACATGAAAAACAACTGGGAAGGAAAAAGGACTACACTGGAAAATAATTTTAACAATTCTGAAAACTTAATAAAATTTAGCCTCTTTGTGTAGACTGTGTAAGAGGTGACAGTGATGTATGATTAAAAAGGCAGACAAGGAAAGAAAAAAATAGCCAGGAGAAGGAATGAGAATTATGAAGGCATGCATCAGCTAACTAACTGATTATGCATTTGAACAATATACTATTGTGAACATTGCTCTTCCAGGAAACTCTGCAATTTTGAAAATAACATTAAAAGGTTTTCTGTACTTACAGCTTTCTGATGAAATTACCATGGGCCAAAAATGTATCCAATTACTAAACCATATCTGAATGTGCACGGCATGGCACATTAGCATCAAGAACAACTGAGGTCAGAAATACAAGACAATGTAATATCTGTGAAAACTCTTACTGTTACTAGTTTTTACATGCATTACATTGTGTTGTTACTACTATTGTTGCTAAATATAATAAAATAGATTTATTTAGCTCGATGCTTTTGTATAGATTATTTTGCATAAATTATTAAAACTCTATAATCCATTTGAGTAATAGCTACATCAGAGATGTACAAAATTAAGAATATATTTCACCTTCAGCAACTATTTCTGGAGCATAATACCAACAAGCATAATAAATAAAGCTTTAATATGTTGAAATAGGGAGTGGGTTTTCAAAATAGGAAAGAACTACTACAGAAAGACATGGTTCACCCATTTTTCATTTTACATGAATTCTTCCTCTAACAGGATCTAGGATCTATATGAATTATAACATCTTACTTTAAAGAATTCCCATTTTTACAGGTTTTATTTATTTAAAAATATTTGAATAGCTCTGCACACAGAGTGTACTATATTTTATTAATTTCCCTAGCAAGAATGTTGAATAAAATTTCCTAACAGATTCCTAATTTTTTAGTTTTCATGAAAGTTGGCAGAAGCAATAATTATGAATGAGGTTTATGAAGGAGTGTTCTTCAAAATGTTTGAAAAAGGGAAACAAGGAAACATCACAACCATTTTTTAAAAGGGTAAAAAGGAGGACTCTGGGAACTACAGACCAGTTGGCCTCACCTCTGTACCTGGTAAGATCATGGAACAGATCCTCCTGGAAGATATATTGAAACATACGGAAGACAGGGAAGCGATCAGAGACAGCCAACATGGCTTCACCATGGGCAAATCGTGCCTGACTCATGTAGTGGCTTTCTATGATGGAGAGATGGCACCAGTGGTCAAGGCAAGAGCTACAAATGTCATGTCTGGACATCTCTAAGGCCTTTGATAAGGTCCCCCACGGTGTTCTTGCTGCTAAATTGGAAAGAAATCTGTTTGATGAATGGATTGTTAGATGGATAATGAATTGTTTGAATGGTCATGTCCGAAGAATTACAGTCAACTGCTCAACGTCCAAGTGGAAAACAGTAGTGAGTGTTGTCCTTTCAACAGTCCATACTGGGATCAATACTTTTTAATATCTAATATATACTATTTACTGATGACATGGACAGTGAGATTGGGTGCACTCTCAACAAGTTTGAAAATGACACCAAGATGAGCGGTGCAGTTATATGCTAGAGGGAAGGGATGTCATTCAGAGGGACCATGACAGGCTTGAGGAGTGGGTCCATATGAACGTCATGAAGTTCAGCAAGGCCAAGTGCAACATCCTGCACCTGAGTCAGGGCAATCCCCAATATCAGTACAGATTGTGGGATGAATTAATTGAGAGCAGCCCTGCAGAGAAGGACTTTGGGATACTGGTGGATGAAAAACAGGACATGAGCTAGCAGTGTGCATTTGCAGCCCAGAACTGGGTGCATCAAAAGCAGCGTGGCCAGCAGGTTGAGGGAGGTGATTCTGCCCTTCTACTCAGCTCTGGTGAGACACCCCCTGGAGTACTGCATCCAGCTCCAGGGCCCCCAGTACAAGACAGACATGGACCTGTTGGAGCAGGTCCAGACGAGGGCCACAAAAATGATCTGAGGGCTGAAACACCTCTCCTATGAGTAAAGGCTGAGAAACTTACAATTGTTAAGCCTGGAGAAGAGAGGGCTCCACGGATACTGTTATGGTTTAACCGGGCTGGCAACTAAGCACCACACAGCCGCTCTCTCACTCCCTCCTGCCCCCAGTGGGATGGGGAAGAGAATCGGAAAAAAAGTAAGAGCCCTGGGATGAGATAGAGACAGTTTAATAAGAGAAAATAATAACAATAGTAATAATGAGAATGGTAAGAGAATATACAAAACAAGTGATTCACTGACCAATACCCAGCCCGTCCCGAGCAGCGATCACTGTTCCCACCCCGACCAACTAACTCCCCACCGGCATGATGTATATGGTATGGAATAGCTCTTTGGTCAGTTTGGGTTAACTATCCAGGCTGTGCTCCCTCCCAGCTTGTTATGCACCTGGCCGAGCAGGAGAAGCTCAAAAAGTCCTTGAGTATTCTAAGCACTACTTAGCAACAACTAAAAACATCAGTGTGTTATCAACATTCTTCTAGTACTAAATCCAAAACACAGCACTATGCCAGCTACCATGAAGAAAATTAACTCTATCCCAGCCGAAACCAGGACAGAGACCTTACTGTGTCTTTTCAATACTTAAAGGGGGCTTATAAGAAAGATGGGAACAGACTTTTTAGCAGGACCTGATGTGACAGGACAAGGGGCAATAGTTTTAAACTGAAAGAGGGTGGGTTTAGATTGGGCAAAAGGAGGACATTTTTTACAATGTGGGTGGGTGAGACACTGAGGTTGCCCAGAGATATTGTGGACATCCAATCCCTGGAATTGTTCAAAGTCAAGTTGGATGAGGCTTTGAACAATCTGATCTAGTTAAAGATGTCCCTGCCCATGGCAGGGCAGTTGGACTTGATGATCTTTACAGGTCTTTTCTAATCCAAAACATTCTATGATTCTGTGATTCTAAAAGAAATACAGACTTATCAAAAATAAAAAAAAACAAAACCAGAAAACCCCCGACCACAGATAATTTTTCTACCTTCAGCTCTAACATGAAGACTAGATTTAAACTGCTCTACACCATAATGTCAAGTGCCCGAAGAAGACATTTCATGAGTAGATCAGACTTGTATGCTATTGCCCATCCTAGATCCCCAAAGCCTTTGATTTATAAAATTTGATTTCTAAACTCATTCACTTTGATTCCTGGCAAAATCATGGGTAGTGTCCCCTTGGAACATGCTTCTGGGCATGCAAAGGAGAAGGTGATGGGGAGGTGTCTTCACGGCTCTACCAAGGGTGGGTGCCACCTGAGCAGCCTGACTGCCCTGGGTGATACCATGACTGTCTGGATCGATGAGGGGTGGGCAGAGATGTCATTTACTGTGATGTTAGCAGAACTTTTGACACTTCCTTCTGCTGTGTTCTGGTGCACAAGCTAGGCTGTTACAGTCTGGATGGAGGGCCACCAGGATGGTTGGAGATGGAGCACTTGTCTTGTAGGTGAAGTTGAGGGACTGGGGCTGGTTCAGCCTGGAGACAAGAAGGTTTTGGGGGCACCTAACAGCAGCCCCTGGTACGTATGGCATTGCCCAGAAAATAAAACCAAGCTTTTCACAGTGGCACATGGTGGGAGGATGAGAGACAACAGGCATAAATGGAAATAAGGGGTTCAGGCTGGATTTAAGGAAGGTTTTCAGCCTGAGAACAGGCAGGCAGGGGCACAGGTTGTCCAGGGAAGCTGTGCAGTCTCTGTCCTTAGAGGTTTTCAAGACCCAACTGGACAAGTCCCTGGGCAACTTGCTTGGATCTCACAGCTGACCCTGCTTGGAGCAGGAGGCTGAACCAGAGACCTCCCAAGGTCCCTTCCCACCAGTATTATTGTGAGATTAAAATTGATATAAAGCTGTCTAAAATACCCACTATTACTGCAAAAATTTCAACTATTTTGAGAAATCCTGTTCCTGTTCCCTCAGGCCTGTGAAGAAAAGATGATACTTGCAAAGGGTCCTGTTGCTTACTAAGACTGGTATAATATCTGCAGCTTGTTCTCTGGAGAAGTGATTGTCGACAGCTTTGATATAAATACAGTAATCAGAATTCATTCATCTGGCAGCGTAACACGGCATTGCATTTTACAGAACAAAAAAAAGAAAATATTTCCAAAGGAAGCAGAAATCTTTTACTTCTCCAGAAAATGAACACTGGCTGGCACTCACAATCACAGCTTTAAATTAAGTGGAGCAGTTTTACAGACAAAGGGGTGCTAGTGTCACAGTGAAATTTCTGAAGTGTTTTTTTTTTCATTTGGAACTCAGGAAAAAGGGAGAATAAACCTGGAGAAAAGCAGACTGATTTCCAAGCATATACTTAAGCATTTGCCTGGCTCTTTCCATGAGCTCTCAATCTTGGGCGCACATGACAGGCTCTGCGCGCTACTGGGTTCTGGGGCAGACACACATTTAGCTGAAGTACTGTCAGCCTTGTCGGTACATGTGAAAACATGAGAGTAAATGGGAAAAGCGCATGTGGGTTCAGTGTGTGAGCCTTGGAAAAATGCACTAGTCTGAATGCAATGGGCTTGCGTTAAATCGTTATCCTCAAATAAAGCTGTGCTGTGGCAAGAAAAGTACGTGGGTGGCAATACTCCCGTGGCGTTATAAAATATGGGCCAGTGCTGACTCTTAGTCTTCCAGCACTAAGGAACTGCCTCTGGAAAAAGCAGGGGCCACACGGTTCTCTGTTGTTCTCTTTCTTTTCAAGCCTTTAAGTGGCACTAATTGTTTTTGGCCAAGAAAGAATAGTGAGGAGCTTTTAGCTCAATGAAGCGATGTTGTTGGGGAAATGCATTTTTGAAAAATATGAAGTCTGTAGTATTTTCACCAGTTGCTGACCTGCTAAGTAGGCAAATGGGCTAACAGGCTGAACTGTGAAGGTGTCACGGGGTGATAATCGCAAGGCTACCAAACCCGTCATACAGCATTACTGGTGCTTTTGCTGCCAAAAAGCCCCGTAATCCCAAGTATCCCTGTTTGGTGCCAGATATATTAACAAGCTGTAGCTGTGCTAATTTTGGTTTTATACAGCATACAGGAAAAGTGTCACGAACAACAGCTAAACCATCTTCCAAGAGTAACATTAATACTTTAAGCCTCTGTTAACACACATACACTGAGTGAAATGGGATGTTACATACTCCATGAAAGATGGCTGCTTCGCAAAAATCTGTTCTGCATCCAAAGTCCCCTCTGACTATGTAAAACTGAAATGTGAGTGTATATGTAGAACTGTAGCCATTGGAACATTGTTTATCACTGTTTCAGGATCGTAAAAAGGACCTTAGGGTAAACATGAAGGAGATGGCTGACAAGCTGTACAGCAGGGCTAATTTTGATTTGAATGAGGTTTTGAAATACAAATTCATGTAGTCAAGAGCAGTTCTACATACACTATTCTTTAACAAAATTAGCCCTGTTATATCATTTTGGGCAAATGCATCTGTAACTACATATTCAATTTTTAATAAACAGAAAAATATGGCATTACGAGCAACTGATGGATTCGATCCATATTAAAAACTAGCCAAAGCTATAACAATAAACATAAGAAAAGCATATTTGTAGCTTCAACATTTTCTTATTTTCACTTAATGGGTCTCCCCGAGGAAGTTACTTTCCATTTTTTAAATAGCAGTCACATAAGAAGTGAATCCTGAATCAATTGAAGTCCATGACAAAACTTTGATTTACTTCAAAAGGATCAGGATTTCACCCCTTGCTTATATGGGTTTGCTGGAAAGGTTTCCAAAAGATACTGAGAAAAAGGCTTAAGGGTTATAAAATGTGATTGTAGCCATCCTTCTGCAGCAAAGGCTGAAGGATTACACAGCATATTCAGAAGTGTGTTCCAAACCCCTCACATCTATTTATGAGTCTAAGCAATCAATAAGCCAGTATTAATGAATGTGGTTATTACAAATGCCTTTTGTTTTCTTATCGAGAAGAAACTGAATTTTAATCAGAAATATACTTTGATCATTAACGGCATTTTAGAGCATATTTTCATGAGTAGATTTATGTGTTGAATACTACAGCATAACATTTATTCTTCCCCTCTTCTTTTATCAATCACTCTATTCTTTGCAATTAATGGCAAGAACTTCTAACAGAAGACAAAACCTAAATGGCCTCATAGGACAGCATACCAAATTTTTCAGGGTTTAAATATCTTAGTTGTCAAGCTGTAACCTCAAACTCCTCGCTCCTCCTGTAGACATGAGAAGGATAATTGGCCAGCAAGGAGAGGAGCACTCTTTGTCAGCTGGTTCTGCCAAATTAATAAATGAACCCTGACTAAATGGCCAGTGGAACTCTGAGCATGTGTAATTCAGTGGATGTTGAGGAGTGATTTTAAACTTGGATTGCTGAAAATCTCTAACAGCATGTCTTTATATCTTCAGAGACTCACTGGAGAGAATATTAGGCTGCATTATTGAGCTATTAGTGAGCTGTTTGAAGAGAAGCATAGAAAACAGTAAAGGCAGTGCCATTACAGAAATCATCGGCATATTTTCAAAATGAATACACTATACAGAATTTTGGTCACTGCATCAAAAACAACCTCAAAAGAAACAGAAGCAGCCTAGCAGCTCTGACAGAAAAATCACAGTTCTAGAGTTTCTTCATGTAAAAAGATGAGATAAACACCAGCACCATCTCATTTTGAAATAGCATGCATATGAGGTGATGTGACAGGTACCTAGGAAAATGCATGTTACTTTGGCTGTCATTCAGATGTCCTGGAAATACAGAAATGTGAAAAGCCTGTGATGAAATAGAAGGGAAAGCAGGAAGGCAAGCTCTCATTAATGAAATGTATAAACATGAGGAAGAAGTGGATGGAAAGGTTAGGAAAGAGAATAATTCTTACGGTTCCTAATGATTTCAATGATAACCATAGCAAGGGCAAGAGAAGCTTTCCTCCTTGGTGCTTTTTTGAATAAGGTGATCCCTCTACAAGCCCTTGCATAATGCTTGGATAGCTCTGAGCCACCCTCTACCTGCCCTTACAGCTCCTGCTCAGTTCTCTGCCCCCAAATCAGCCTCTCTATCTCAGTGGGGGCTTGTTCGACCAGGGACACAGTGTCAGCCTGCAGCTCTGCTTGAGGCCAGACTGCATCACTCGTGGATCCGATGTCAGTCACCACTCTTGGGACTAGCAAAGCTGAAATCATAGGAGGTGCTTGGAGGGTGAGAAGAGATAAGGCAGCTGATCTCCCAGCTTCGCAGCTCTCCAGTTCTAGATAATGAGTGAGAATAGTTTCAAACTGCTATAACTCATCTCCAGCTGCCTATCACCCCCTGGGACAATTGCGGCAGCCAAGAACAGATATAGCATAAGGGCATTTGACTTTACTTTTTCCATCTCAGCCTTGCCATCTGATATGTCACCCACTGTTTCCATTTACACATGGGAAGTCCTCTAATTCCAAGTTCAGCTGTCTCTCTGATTGCCTCACTGGACAAGCAGCGGCCTCCAATCCTATACACTGACATAGATTTTCCCATCTCTGTTGTACTGCCTCTAGGGAAATCTTTTGTTCTACTTTTCATCTTCCTTTTTGCTGCCATTAGTCAGCATTTCTTGTTGTATCTTGTCTTCAATTTGGTCCACAGCCTGAGTGATAATAAGCATTTGCAGTATACCTGCATCCCACTGACTCCCATTAAAGTATAGCGAGTTCTATGAATCTCTTGGGATCTGACCAGTAGACGGTTCCCCTTTCCAACAGCAACATTTGTAATACACTGGGAACTTTTACAGAGCTAACAGAAGAAAATATATAGCGTAAACAACGGCACTGTGCAATCCCAACACCCAAGCCTTAGCCTAGCAGCCACTATGTGCCAAAATCTTGCACACCAAGGATTCTGAGCCTGTGTGGTATTTTTAAAATGAAACAACTAGGAAAGTTTTTTTATTTTCAACAAAAAAAAAAAATCAGGATAATTGCGTTGAAATAAGTTACACGAAAGTTGATTTATTTTTTTTTTCAGGCTGTTAGCATCCATCACTGAACAGCACAGCTGTTCTCCATTGGATGACAAAAACAATCTTCTCTTCTGTTAGTCAAGGTAATCATGACAGGTATACAAGTCCAGTGATCCTGAACTTGTTTTTGGATAGAGATTTGGATAGACCAAGGACTTTACAGGTACGAACAATGATTTTTACTTAGTGCTAAATCAGTCCAGATGGTTCCAAAGAAGAAAGACACTGTGTCTCTTGTGTGGAGACTTTTTTCCTTTGTTGTTTTTTCAAACTCAGACCTAGTTCGGGCTGAAATTATGTGAATGCTTTTGGAAGTAGAGGAACCTAAAGCAGCCTTTCCTTAACCAATTAACTTTGACCTGTGGTGTTCAAATTGTAATTTTTCAGGATGCAAACTTATTTATTATTATATTACTGCAGAAATATCCATATAGTTAGAAAGTCTATACTGAGAGAAAATGAGAGGTGACAGATTTGTATCTCAATACAAAAGCTAGATATAGATGGCTTCGATTTTTGAAAGACAAAAGAGTCTAAAGATATCAAGAGCTTTTGCAACCATCTGGCTTGCCTCTCCCTTGGTATTTATACAGGTGCTTTATATTAATCAGTTCTTGCAAGAGTACTGGTGAGGCAAAAATGACTGTGTTAAGAGAGAGCACATCTTGCAGGTTGGGGAATTACAGAGGAGAAAGCAAAGCAGAAAGCAGCACCAGACAAGTAGTTGGGCAGCCATGAGTTGTATGGGGTTTGCAGTCTTGGAAGGCTTTTAAAAGTAGCCACATTCAGACTGTGTCAGGACGCCAGCTTGTTTCACTTAGTGCTAGTGGGGAGAGGAGAGGCAGAAGTGCAGGCAAGGTACCACAAGCTGGCATTTCTTCTCAAGTCTCCTTTTCCCATAAAACACAGATATTTTATTATGACTTCTGGATCACGGTGCTACAGCCCAGTTCATCCTGTTTTCTGCTGTGGGTAGCACTCACGTCTTGTTTTCCATAGTGCAAGGAGATATTCCAATATATATTCCAGTATTTGTATATATATGTGTGTGGGTATGTACATACATAAAAGACATATACATACACACACGTATCATATTCTTTTAAAATCCTTTTTAAGGGTGTGATAATCACTTCTCTCTTTTGTAATTGCTTTTGTTACTCAGCGAATGACTACGTGTCTGTGTGTGTGCGCATGTGTCCCCACAGAGGCAGGGAATGTGGGGGACTGCAAGTGTGAGAGCAAGGCAGAAGAGCGGAGTGATGCCCTAATGCCCCTGTTTGATGTGTGCTACACGTGAGGATGGGTAAATTTTTTTTTTTTTTAAATATTGCCTGCTTCACTACTTGCTGCACTTACTTCAGCATAAACTGGCTTTTGCTGCATTTTTACAATTTATTAACTAAAGAAGAAAAGCAATAAAATAAATTCCAGTGCAAGGGAATACTTTGCTGTGCGTACATTAATAGTGTAGTTGTTAATAACAACACCTAATATGGAAAATGAATAAAAAGTAACATTTTCTGTCCTTTTTATCTTAATGATGAAATTATCATTTGCACTATACAAATGGATTATCTATTTTTTTACTTTTGAAGTAGCATGGAATCTCAAAAATACCCAAACAAATAGTTTAATTTTTCTGGGAGAGAATAAGATCTCCTTCACAGCCAGTTGCAGGGATTGTGCCTTCGCTTCCCACAGCCACAATTTGCTCTTTTCTTACATGTGGCTATTTCATACTCAAAGTACACAGCCCTGAAACAGGCAGGCTTTTATTCATGGCATTCCTATTGCAGAAATGAATGGGAGGTTGCCCTAGATGTTCAGGCACATGCAATCTTTCACAGAATCACAGAATCACAGCATGGCAAGGGTTGGAAGGGACCTCGGGATATCATCTAGTCCAATCCTCCTGCTAAAGCAGGGTCACCTAGAGCAGGTTGCACAGGACATCGTCCAGGCGGGCTTTGAATATCTCCAGAGAAGGAGACTCCACAGCCCCTCTGGGCAGCTTGTTCCAGTGCTCTGTCACCCTCAAACTAAAGAAGTCCCTCCTCATATTCAACTGAAACCTCTTATGTTTTAGTTTGTGCCCATTGCCCCTCGTCCTGTCGCTGGGCACCACTGAGAAGAGTCTGGCTCTGTCCTTGTGACACCTGCCCTTGAGATATTTGTACATGTTGATGAGGTCCCCTCTCAGTCTTCTCTTCTCCAGGCTGAACAAACCCAACTCTCTCAGCCTTTGCTCATAGGGGAGATGCTCCAGTCCCCTAATCATCCTTGTTGCTCTCCTCTGAACTCTCTCTAGGTTTTCCTCAGAATCATGTGCTTGCTTTATTCCCAGCACATTTCTGAAGTAAAAAGTGAGAGAAAATTTGAAAAAGGATCATAGAGAAATATTACAACTAATAGAAATATTTTACTGTCAAACTAAAAAGTTCAAAGATAAATAATTGCAAATTTCTGTGCTGGATGAAGTGCATACATCAAATGCCAAACGTGGGAATGATACCTTATCTCATGCTTAGCATCAGACTGAAGTGTAATTCTTTTTACTGTGGTGGAATATGCAACACTTTGCTTTTTTGAGTACTTTAATATTTGAAAATGTCGGTTGGATCCTAGCCTTTGAAGTGAAGAGGTTCTCATCTATAACACCCTTAGTCAGCAAAGCTCATTGTTAGGCAAAATCAAGCAAAATGAGACTGAGATTAAGTTTTGTTTACAATGGAAACATCAAAGCAAGTAACTAAAAGTCCCATGCCTGAGAGGATACTATTAGCTGTTTTTCTGTAAAAAAACCTGTTTCAGTTTCAGGTGATGGACCCTCTGCTGCACATTTTCATCCTCTTCTTTGTGAGAGATTTTTATGACATGAAGCAATGTAAGTGTAAGAAGATAAGTGATTGGTTCAGAGGAGGTACAAGAATAAGATGCCAGGAAAGAGCAGGACAACAGGCTATGTAAACTCCAGGACTCACCATGTCACATCTTTACTTTGTTGCAGCCAGAAAGCAACCAACTCAAAATATGTTTATACATTTGAATTTATAGTAGATACTTTCAAATGTGAGCATAAACATTCTTTTCATTGAAAATAAACAGGCTTATATGGTGCCAGTTTAGTATTTGTGATGTTCACTGAACTTTATGATTCATATTCTGATTCATTTTTTAAAGTATTTCCTCTTCATTGTTTTTCTGTCAGGCACTTGGGCAATTGCAGTAGGCTCATAAATTCTGTGCATTGCTTTTGCATGGGTACCTGCAGAGAGAATGGTTTTGGAAACTCGGCTGCAAGCCTACATGTGTACAACTCAGGTCTGGATGGGCATTTACACTGCCAGTACTTACCTAAGCATGGATTCACCTGGCACTGCAAATTACAGTCATCTTATGGTGGAAAGTTTCATAAAGCTCTCATTCTGCTCTCGGTTGAGGGACTGCCATGATAATTAGTCACAACAGGCTTTGCTTTTTGTCCTACGGACGTGATCGTTTTGAAAACAATACGGATGGAAGAACTACAGAAAAAGCAAGCATGCACGTGTATGTATGTTCACATTAACACAGGCATTCAGCTTATAAGTGGGTGGCTAGTGTCCTTAAAGTGAAGCACCATCGTATGTGGTTTGACTCTGCACGATCTCCTCAATTATGTACGAATCCTGTTCAGATTAGTCATCTTCAAATGAAAAACCAATATTTTAACACATGCAGTGTGGTCAAGAAGATTTTTTTACTGAAAACTGGACTTGTCCCAGTAGTGATTTTAAAAAAGACACACACTAGCAATATTTAATTAAAGTTAAGAGTTCTTCACTTAGAACTACCCTCCTCCAAGCTTTAAAATAGAAAATATCAGTTTGTTCAGCTTTAATGATTAAAAAACCCACAGTTTCCACGGTTAGGTGGCACTGTTTCCTTTTTCTTATTAAAGCTGTTAAGCTTTTGCAGTCACTGAGCTTCAGAAACACCGAAAAAGTAAAGCCTTTTCCGATTAAGGCTTCATTCTGAAAAGAAACTGGACAAACATCAGTCTGTCTCACAGGTCTGTAATTATTCCCTTCCCTTCTCTTTGAAGCTGACGTGTGTTTCCTACAGTCTTTGTCTATCACCTTTTATAATGTGCTACAATTGCTGTGGGTATTTTCTAGCTTGGAGAAATGCTTGAGGGTAAAATTTCCATCCTCTCTGGGTGCCCTGCGGATACCACTGTGCCCTGCTTTCCTTTACCCTGCAACACCGCGAGAGGTCTATATTCAGCTCATGTATATCACCCAGGTTGAGGATCCTCAATAGGAAAAAAAATGCCCTTTCTGAAAGAGCACGCCTACAGTAAAATTATGGTAGTGAGGGTAAGAGTTGGCCCCACTTTATCCATTTTTTGGTGTGATAGTATTTACTTCTCTATTTCATCCTTCTACAACTGTATTAAATCCCCTTGAAAATGGAACTGTCTTGAAGAGAAAGGAATTTAACATTGGGGGACACACACACACGGACGGACACAAGACAATGGTCTTATGCCAATATTCATATATTCATAACCCAAGTTGAAGTGAGCAAGTGCTAAAGTTTGCACCTCTGGAGCTCTGCCTCATATTTTCTATATTACAGCCTGGTGGAATGCCTTACCTCAAAACCTGCACTTATTAGTCAGCAGAATCCTTCTTTTTATTTTCTAGGTGGTCACAACAGTGACACCAAGAGTGGTTCCTGGACTTTGTTAAGCTTGAACTTCGGTTTGTGTGTTACCAAGAAGTGTCAGAAATGAGCTGGACTGAGCTTGTGGAAAACAACAGTGCTTTGTAATTTCTGAATTGCTTTTTCACAGTATGTTTCTGTATGGTTGCCTGATATAAATCATCCCTCTGCATATTTGCTTAGACTTAGTAATGGTCTTTCCCACTTGACAGAATTTTACAATACTATATTTCAATAAAACTGCACTATAGAGTCATTGTGCTTTTCTGAAAAGTTACCTTTTTGGATATAGTTTATTCTCCTATATAATTTAATGTTATTTCTTTAAGTGTGAGCTAAATAAACTATGAAACTTGGCTTCACTGTGATATCTGAGTGTTCTTTTCATCCTTTTCTATCCAACCTTTCCCACAAAACTTTCTTCTATTCTTTCATTCACAATAGTCTATAGTGTTACTATAGGATTTATGAACTTGAGAATTATCAGGTATTAATATACCACAGATCACTGAACATCATTTGCTATTCTGATACCCCACCCGTGAAAGTAGATACCAGGGAATACAAGAGACCTACTATATTTTGTTTAATGTTTCTCTCCTCTCTATAGAGGTTTAACTTCACTAGAGAGGATTTTTCACAGAGTATGACCAAATCTTCATTACTGTTGAAGCTGTTGGCTAAATATTCTCTTACACAGTAGAGGTTTACTGTGTAAAAAAAAAGCTGAAAACAAATTAAAAAAACCCCCCAGACTACTCACAGATCTGTAAGACATCCTTTTCTGAGGATGTCTGTGGACATTTCTGTTAGAGAACCTGGAAGAATGCAGAGATTTAGAGTAGAATTTGGGTATTTCTCCTTGTTCAAAGGCAGCACCTGTTCAGGGTTAGCAAGCAGTGGTCCCAAAATTTGTTTTCAAGTAATCTTCTGAACTCCGAGGGGGTAACAACAGTTCTGTGGCAGGCAAATTGATGTATCTCCTCAACTTGTTTGGTAAGATCCACCGGCCAAGCTTACTCCTCTCCTCAACACAAGTCTCTCTTTTTGCTTAATAAAACACTGAAAGGAAGATTCACTCCATAACTGGTCTGTTGGAACTTCTGTCCTGTCTGCTGCAGGAAAACGTGTAGGGAATTTATGTGCCTTGGGAAGGTCAAAAGAGGAAGTTCTCAGCTATAGTAGTATTTCTTTGAAAATCCCTCAGTAATAACTTATAATTAAACAATAGAACATTTTTCTTCAGAAAATAAACCAGATTTTATTTATGATTAAATGAATATAATAAAACCAAATCCTTCTCCAGAAATATTCAGCTAAATGCTCAGCTTCAAAATGTCAGGTAGGGAATGCTACAGCATTTGAAATGGGTTTCCCAGTCTCTAAACTCCGAATCAGTATCTACACAGAATATAGTATATATTAGTACATATTCTATACTATTTAATGCAGATGTGCTTCCTAACAACTGTTGGATAGCAAAACAAAAAGAAAGTATGACACATATTAAAAGATACATATATACACAATATTCTCACAGTTCCATTTTAATCTGTCCATAAATATTACTACATCTGCCATGCTGCTGAGTTCTGTGTAATGTGTATAACAGATGTATAGGTCTGTTCTTTTAATTTATTCACAGAGTTTCACTGGCTCACTGTACCTTAAGAAATTATTCCTTATGCCTGTATAAGGCATCTGACATAGAGGAGTTGAAATATTAGGTAAAATGCAGCAATTTATTAAATAAATAAACCTTAGGTCTATGGTGGATAGCTCTCAATATACTCTGAGGTCCTATATAATTACTGTTCTGTTTTGTTCTTGTCTGATTCTGTTGGTGTTTCTTGAGATCTGTGTGCACATAAATTAATGCAATTCATCAATATGACAGCTGAATTTTAAATTTGGTGGGTTTTTTTCGACAGTTCAGCTGTTCACTTTAACGTCAACAGTGATGCAGGATTTACATTATGTACTTTTTGACATCTTTAATTACAGATTTATGTGGCATAGATGAAGAGGAATATATATGTATTCCTCAGTGGAGTAGACATTTTTATTTTCTAGAGATCTCCCTCAAAGAGCACTGTAAACTATTCTGAAGTCACAAAACCATCCATGTTTAACTTAATCTTCTACTGGGTCATCAAAGTGACACAGGAGTTACTGTAAGAGCTGGAGAGGCATGGCTCTGCTGCTGCTCCCTGCCAGCAGCCCTGCCTCGAGGCAGAGGTTCAAAATTATTTTTATGACCTGAATCCTTCTGCTTCCGTATGTTTTCTTCTAAGCGAGTATGTGAAAAGCATACTCACTCGTTCTCTTTCACAGGGTGACAATAGGTTTTTTTCCTTTTTTTTTTTTTTTGTCTTTAAATATGAGCTGTTGGACCTCTGCTATTATGCTTTTTGGACAAAAAGACCATTATGAAGATCAGTGAGGAGAAAATTCTTATTTAAACCATTGGCTTTTTAATATTTATGGGGGTGACAGAATTAACTGTAACCTTTCACAACTGTTTTCCTCTTTAATGTGTTAACTTCTTATGAAAAAACAAGGTATGGATCCCAAACCTCTGGTTGAATCGAAGGCAAGCCCAGCTCTTCGCCTCCCTGAGGGTAAGATCTCACCAATTGTCCTGAGGCTCTGAATTTGCTGCAGGACATAGATGATAACCAGCCACCAGATTGCAAACACCTTCATAATTTTTCAGTGGAAGCTGCTGAGCAAGCAATTATCTCAGCTTTCTGTTTGTTTTGAGTAGCACCTTTCCTTCATCTCTATTTCACCGAATCTGCAGCAGAAGCACAGCACAGTGCTAATGGCAATTTTAAGAGAGTAAACTTTCCACAAAACAACAGCTGTCACCCCCACCATATGGAAAAAAAACCAAAACAAAAACCAAAACACAACAGCAAATGTATCCAAACTTGGTACAAACGACCTGATAATAAGGTAGCAACAATAAGCAAGCAGTCTGCTATTAGGCTAAAAACAAAGCTACAAAATTAATTATCAATATAAAGAATATTTTTATTTGAGAGTGCTGGATACTTTTAATTTCTTTGGAAGGAATCTTTATTTGAGCTGCAAATTGATTCCTGATTTTAGAGTTGTGTATGAAAAAGGACCTTACAATGTTCAGAAAAAAGGTCTTCAATTAATGACAATGGCCACGCTCTGCATACCCTTACAACTTCTCTATGAAATGTGCAGTGTAACCAGCTATAATTAAATATATGCAGATATCACAATAATAAGAGCTTGATTAACTCCATTCTATAGGAAGCTGCATATTAATTTCCATAATGCTTAAAATTAGATGAGTTACATCTGAATTTTAACATTTTGCCTTGCCAAATGAAGATGCTAATCGCACTATTCAAATGTTTGAAGAGAGAACTGGGAAGCTTAGTGCAGACAAAAAATCTATAGTGTTACCATTTTAGCAATACTCATGTGCCCAACTCAACCAATCATGAATGAAGCCCTTTTACTTAAATATTTGGGAAATGTCTAGTACATCTCAACAAACCAAGATTTTTATATCCATCTGCAGAGAATTAAAAAGGAATGGATGCTTTCTAAACAGATTACCATGGTATTTATTCTTCTTCAGAGCGAATGTCAGTGTAATATTGTTGAATATAATATTAGCTGAATTTTAGAAGATGTTTATCTAAATCCTACTTTACAGAAAACACACATGTTTTGATGTCATTATTGGCTATTGGTTACTTTTTCGCGCAAAAGATTTGTTCTACATCTGGATGTCGAATCATCCACATACCAAAAAATTATTTGATCAAGCCAATTTATTACAGCAATCAACACAATACTAGCATCAAGATTCCCTTTCTAAGAAAAAGGTGCTTGTTTCCTATGCTTTACCTTTGCTTTCACTCAGTTCTTGCAGCTAAGATACAAGTTTCATGAGGTTCAACAGGGCCAAGTGCAAGGTCATGCACCTGGGTCGGGGTAACCCCCGGTATCAATACAGGTTGGGGGAAGAAAGGATTGAGAGCAGCCCTGCCGAGAGAGACTTGGGGGTGCTGGTGGATGAGAAGCTGAACATGAGCCGGCAATGTGCGCTGGCAGCCCAGAAGGCCAACCGTACTCTGGGCTGCATCAGGAGAA
>BOSO01016334.1:0-51383 GCA_018403395.1 Gorsachius goisagi
GGCCCCAGTGCTCCAGGTGGGGTCTCCCCAGGGCAGAGTGGAGGGGTAATAATATTTCTTTTGTCTGTATTGGCCCTATTCTTATTCCAGACCCCAGGTTTGTCTCCTTTTCCCAGATTCTCCTCTTCCAGGACAGGTCTGTCACCTCCTGCATGCCTGTATTAAGTGGAGAAGAGCCCATTTGCCAAAGGCCCAAAGTGAAGCACTTGCAAGACCATCTTCTGATGTATTCGGTTGCGTTAAGCCATAAACCCCACGAGAGCAGGCTTCACCACGAGCTTCATGCATTCAAGAAACCTTGAAATACGCAATCGCGGTTTTGCAGTTGCAGCTGCAAGCGCTGCGCAAGAGGCGCGGGGCAAAGCCACGGCCGGTGCGCCGGGGAAGGGATGGGATTTGGGGCAATGGCTTCTCCTTGCCAGGTTTCCCACCTGCACCTTCTGCAGAGAATCTCCTCTGATCACTTCCAGCCTTCAACTGACAAACAGAAATCTGAAATGAAACAGGGCGGCGGGGGTCGGGGCGGGGGGGGCTCTCCGTTGTATAGCCCCACACAGCTGTTAATCACCAAAATCTCTCTGGCTCCCAGCAGCTGGCTGGTGTTTATCTCAGCCTGGATATCTACTGTCCGAGCCCACGGAGAGCAGGCTGTGCAGCCAAACCAAATAGGAGCGGAAGGCAGATAATTTGCACACAAGGGTGTGCACGTGTGTTTTGCGTGCGCGCGCATCCGCAGGCGTGTGCGTGCGTACGCGCAGGCTTGGGTCCCGCTGCTGCGGCTGGGAGCGCATATCCGTGATTTTTGTGTGTTTGTTTCCAAGGAACGCGTGATTTTGTGCACGTGTTGGCACCTACAAGAAGGGAAGCCTAAGGTTTCTGTGTCATACGGGGGGTTTAGGTGCATGCTTCCAGGTGCCTGACCACGACTCGGGTAAGATCTCTTGCATGGTAATTACCCAGGCTTTCTCTACACCTTGTGAAGCTTTTTAGATATAAAGTGGAAAAAATACCAGGCTTCTCAAGCCTCCCAGTATCCACCAGCCACAGAGGCTTTAAAGTGCACCTAAAAGGCAGTTCCCTGGGCCATCTGTGGCTGTTTGGGAAACAGGAAGGAGGAGAGCAGCTAACAAAGTAAGCTGCCCCACCTGCAGAAGAGGAGGAGGAGGTCAACCTTGTGGCTCCAATTAACCTGTCCTCGCAGGGGTGTGAGGGCAGGGAGTTTATATAAATCAGGCTCAGGTGAGGCTGAGTTTTTCCCAGGAAGGGGTGAGAGAGGCAGCTCTCTTGGTGTGTTTGATGTCCTCTTTGTGGTAAGAAGCTTGCAGCGATCTGGGAGATTAAAGACTGGAGGTGTAGCAAGGAGGATGTGCACATATTATACCCTGATTCTTCTGAAGACTTACATCTTTCTTTTTCCCTGTTTCCAGGTCCTTTCTGTAACAGTCAGAGCGTCCTGAGCTACCCCACGGCAGCTTGGTGCAGCAGAGAAAGTCCTGGCTGGATCCGAGTCGCTGTTTGTGAGATAAGGTAGGATTTGGGTGAATTTATGAGATGGTGGGAACCAACCAGAGTTTTCTTTTAACGGATTGTTAACTGCAAGTGTCCAGAGAAAGCACAAGGTTGTGTTGCTGAATGTTGCGAAGCTTTGCACTAAAGGGTTTGCAGTTTTTATTTACCTAGCAGCTGGTTGTGGTTTTAATGTTGTTCTGGAAAGAATGTTTGAGGTCCTCCTCACTGCTGCCTCTCCCCCGAGGTTTCAAAGGCCGTCGAGCACGGAGGGTTACAGAAACTGGCTGTATGGGATGGTGTGTGCCTTTGAGTTTCTGAGCCCCAAGGGAGGCTGATGCCTTGCTGCTTCTTACACTGAGCTCCATGGGGGAGGCTGCCCGGGAGAAGCTGTGGTGCTGGCTTTTGGAGGCTGAGGTTTTTGGTAGGTGGGAAGCTGGAGGCCTCTGCTGAGCTGTGTTTTGGGCTGTGCAAGACTGTGTGTGTGTGGGGGGGTGTGTTTGCTTATCCCTAGCTTGCCTCTTGCTGTCCGAGTACAGCGAGTGCCTTCCATCAAGATTGTGCAACAGAGGCCAGGGCTTCTTCCAAAGCCGTTTGGCTTTCTTGGCTGCGAATGCCCAGCTTTCCTTCAGGTCCAACTCTGGTATTTATCAATTAACTCGCTCCAGATCCTGGGAACAGCCACAGCTGTCCTCCCCTCCAGTCCAGAGCACCCACGTCCTTCTGCCTTACCTCATCCTGCAATTACTGTCCCACCGGGCACCCGGGGCTGCAGCAGCCTGTACATCTGTCCCATCTTCCCTGCACGCAGCAAAGCCTCAGAGCATAAAGGAATGGAAGAGAAAGAAGCCAGTTGCCCAGGAGTCGTGTTAAGGCAGAAATGTGCTTGTGTTGTGCACCTGGAGACGGCGGGGGTGAGCTTGTGGTGTGGGGAGAGGTGGTGCAGGGAGCTGGGGCTGAAATGGGGGTAGGAAGCTGTCAGGATGCCTCTGCCGGTGGCTTGGTGGAGAAAAGCAATTGCAGGAGAGAGGTTATAGTGGCTCCTGTTCTCACCCAGCCCGGCAAGCCCTTGGCTCTCCAGCCTTTGCTGTAGGTGGGAAACTTCTCCAAAGGCAGAGACCAGCTTTCTGGAAGGCAGAAGTCAGGAAGGGAGGAGTTCATCTGGACTCTCCAATAACTAACTAGTCAGCTGTTTCTTAATGTGCTGAGAGGCTGTGGGAGCCCCTGGGTTTGCTGAGCTGTATGTGCAAGGATTGCTCCTTCTGAAGAGCCAAGAGCCTCTCGAACAGCAGAGGTGCAGTCCCCTTCCTCTCCCCCATGGAGCACCAGGCTTAACTTGCAGCCAGGAGGAGTGGGGCGTTTTGAGTGGCCACACACCGAGGTCCATGTGCTGCCCTGGATTGGGGGGTAGAGATGGGGAGGGTACAGTGCTGGAGAAACACTCTGCACAGAAACACTGCTGTGCATGAGGGAGATGATGGTGGAAACAGCTCAGGAGGCATCTTGATGACAGGCACAGCCTAGAACTGGGGCCGCTCTGGGTTCGTTTGGTTGGTTTTTTTCTTGCAACCTTATTTCCAGTTTCCTAATGGGGAGCATAACTTCTGGCTTGGCTTCTTCAGATGTGCCTGCAGCAAGGCTAAATAGAGCTGACAGATCGGGGCTCTGCTCCGTCTCTGGAGCTCACACAGCACGAAGGAGGTGCGGAGACATGTCTTAAGAGTCCTGGTGGTCAGGATCTATCCAGTCACCTCTGGGGCTGGCAATGGAGCAGCATGTTAGCCTGGCCCCCTTCCCACCCCAGAGGCTGAGGGGCACCTAAAATCTTGAGGGGAAATTGCCAAGCTTCTGTGTCTTGTCTTGGGTCCCGTGCAAGCAGTGGGGTGCAGAGGGAGAGCGGCTTAGTGCTGCTGCCAGCCGTGGGAAAGCGGGGCAATGAAGTTATCCCCGGTGATGGCTTAGAATTGAAATCGGCTGTGAGGCCCCAGCTTGCCTCCTGAAAACAGAGGGGCTGGGAAGACCTGCTCCGAAGGCTGGGGAGCAGCAGTAAGGTGATATGCTGAGAAAATATCATGGTCTTAACTGCCCGAGTGCTGTTGCTCTTCCTCAGCTTGCCACGCAGTCCTCTGTCGCCGTGACCAGCATTCACAGCATCCAAGCCCCATCCCATCCTGATGTGCAGGGGCTGTCCCTTGGTCAGGGGTAGCCCATGCAGGGCCTGGTACTTGGACATGAACATTTTTTATCAGCTGCGCCCCCCCCCCTTGCTCTTTTGGTGAGAAGAAGCCAGAGCTGCTGCTCAACTGCTCTCAGTGGGGGTCCTGTGGAGGTTTGCCCCCCAAAATCCCATCTTCCTTGCTGAGTTATTGAGCTTCTGCTGCTCCTGGTCTCAATGGGCTCAGGGAGCGGAGATCCTGCTCTTCTCCATCCTCTCAATGTCCCTTTGCTGATATTTAGGACAGTTGGTAGCCCACTGTGCAAGCCACCATGGGAAGGCAACCTGCTTCCCATAAACATAGACAAGGGCGTTGTTGTCTGCTTTAATGCCCACTAATTTAAACAAAATGGTGCTTTCAAATTAATTCAGTGGATTTTGTGGCAGGAGACAGTAACTGCCTGTAGTTAGAAAGGGGTTTTTTTGTAGAGAGAGGATTCTGGGGTATTTTGTAGAGAGAGGATTCTGGCTTTGAGTTAAGCTTGCAGGGTGTTGAGTTGAGCAACTCCTACAAGCAGAGCCTCTGTAGAAATGTATCTGAGCCCTCCTCATGTGCACACAGATCACCTTCCTGCAGAACTGTCAACTTCAGAGTAGCTCCGCTGATGCCTGGAAGCAGGGGGACTTCACGCTGGAGCCCGCTGGCACTGGTCCCAGTCAGGATCATGGTCGCTTCTATTGACCTGAGCTGCATTCAGAACAATCACCGAGGTGTGGAAAAAAATCCACTGCCTGGTCCCCATTCCCTGGGCTCCTCAATCCCCACCCAGTGTATTTTTTAAATATTCTTAATGAGCTGTCATTTTGGCCAGGGCTCACTTGGAGATTTAAGGATGGTGGTAACTGAGACCACAATGTCCAGGCAGAGGAAAAGGATCGAGGGGGTTTATGCTGTGGGTTGGTTGTTGTTGGGTTTTTTCTCCTCTTTCTTGGTCTTTTCTGTAGTTGTTTTGAGTCCTGCAGTGGTTTCTAACAGCTGGCCCAGCTATCATCCTGATCGTGTTGCTCTGCGCTTCGGTGAGCTGGGGGGACTTGGCAACCCGGCAGCTCTCCCGGAGCCTGAGCCATGAATGAGCTCAGAGGGGGAAGGAGAGAGGCTTGGATGGGAGAAGCTGTATTTGTGGTGTTTAGCTTTTTTTTTTAATAAGTGAGAGGCTGACGGTGCTGACTGATGCAGGGACAGCCTGAGCAGGTGCTGCCTGTGCTCTGCCCTTTCCATTTTTCTCCTCCCTTGACCATGAGGGTGCACAGACCCACCCGCAGCACTTGGTGAGGGGTGCTCACAAAAACCACCCCAAGGCCAGCCCATGTCCGACCCATCACCGCAGCCCTCGGCTCAAGGCATGGCTCACACCCGCCCTGGGAAACTCACACCTAGTGCTGATTTGCAGCAGGTCTTGACTTTTTCCACTCCGGTGCCCCACACAGAGATCTGTTATCACCTGTACTTCAGCAACGTACCCCACTGATGGCCTGCCTTATGTCTTACGCTACAGATCCTAAATGACAGGGCTGCAGCTAAAGATGTTTTTTTTGACCCAGATCCGTGGTGCCTCTTGCAGCATCCATCCAGCGCAGCGCTGTCCCTTGACATCAGACCATGCCTGATATCTCAAGCTGATGCACCCTGTGATATTATGAGGATATTTTCTACCGTGCACAAGGCAGGGGAGAGCTTTTCAACCCCATGCTCATCCCCTCAAGCGTACATCTCGAGCTGATGTGGTGTGCAGGGTGTGTGTTTGAAGAGTTTCCTTAAAATAATCTGTGTAGACCCAGTTAAGGTGTGATTCCCGTCTTGTAGAGCATAAAGCCCTCAATAGATACAGTGAACGTATCTAAAATGTGGCTTGCAAAACAAACCCCCCTGGCCTGCGGAAACTGCCGGACCATTGCTTCTGAGTCGGGGTGTTGAGAACTGGGGGCAAACCAGAGACATGTGCTATGGTGTTCTCCTCGAGCCCAAAAAGTTTGCAAAGTACCACAGGCTACTGCTTTTAAATAGCTCATCTTTAAACAGGTTCCTGTCTGCATTACCAAGGGCACATCCGTCGGCTTTCCTGGAGGGTACGGGAGGTTTCATTTTAAATGCAGTCACCTTGGGATTCTTCGGAGATGTTGATGATGTGTGGCAGGATGATCTCCAGTACACGGCATGCAAATGGTAGAAAAGGCTGAAACCAAAACTCCTGTGAGACTGTACGTGCCGTGAGCTTTTAATAGTCAAGAAAATGAGGGGCTGCTTTTCTTGCCTCTCGGTGCAGGCTGTGTCAATGTGTCTGCACTATTGCTTTGCTCTCCCCCTTTCCCAGCAAGCCTTGGCTTCCCTGATTTCTGATACGAGCTCCTTGCAGCACATCGCAATCCTGTGCGGATGCCAGGTTGGCTGCTCTGCTTTCGTCTTGGCCATTGGCATCTGGAAGCTCCTGGCTGGGATCTGTGTGGTGCTGGCAGGTGGGAGTTAATCCTGACCTGCATCTTGCCCAGCTCTTCCCACGGTGACATGGCTGTCCTTTGCTAGCCTCGTCCCCCAAAATGAAGTTCTGCTGGCCCTCTCAGTTCTGATTTGTGATGGTTGCTGCAGGTTTTATCAAGGATGCTCTTCTCTGTGCCCTCCACCCTGGACCTGGGGCACTCTCTGCCCTTTCTGTGCAATGGCACATCTGCCCAGATGTGCCACTCTCCTGCTGTGAGATGATGAGAGATCAGATGTTCGTGCCGCACTAAGCGGGCTGCCTTGCTTTTGGAAGGGGTAGACTATGACAGGCCAAGCCTAATGCAGTGGTAAAGTGGTGTTAAACCGACGGTTGGGTTTGGGGCTTCTCAGGGCTTGTTTTCTTCGGAGCTTTGCCCTTTGGGACCGCGAGAGAATGTAGGCAAACCGCAAAGTGGGTCAGTGGCAAACACCGGCCTGGGGCAGCGTTCAGCCGCGCGCTGTAAATGAGCGAGTCTGCAGCTCTGTGAACAAACAACCTTTTATACCTTAATGGTTATTGCAGATGCCAGGTCCCTGCTCGTGTCTTTCCAGGCATCTGCCCAGGCAGATGCTGTGCTCTGGCAGGGAACAGGCCAGGAACTAGCTCCAGTCCGGGAAAAGCAGCCAATAATTGTATGTGGAAACAATACTTCTCCTGGGTTTATTTAGATGCAAGTGCCCTGGTGCTCTTCTGAGTGCGTGGGTGTGCTGCCAGGCAGTCACAGCAACAAGTTTTTTGGTAGGCACCTGACATTGCTTTTTCCCAGCTGGCTGCTTTGGGGGTGGGAGAGGTGGGCAGAGGAGTGGGGATGCGATGTTTTTATAAGCCACTGAACTGATGGCATGGACGCAGTCTTAATTCTTCAACGTGATGTGGAATTTGTGGTAGTGAGGTCCACACTTAAATGAAGACGGATGAGTGCAAGAGGCATTGCTGGATGAGCTTGCAGTGTTTACTACAAGAGGGCCAGATCCATGTTCTCTTGGTTGTGGCTATAAACAGCATAGATGCCTTAAGCTGTCTGGCATGCAGCTATTTCTTCTAAGATTAAGTTGAAATAGGAGTTTTAACGGTATGACACTGAACTTTGAATAAGGCTTTGGCTCTGGTGCAACTTTCTTCTGCGGTCAGGAGGAGTTAGCTCCAACCTCTGTGCTTCTTTTTCTAACAATAACCCGTGCTTTGAGGTGTATGGCAGAAGAGCACTAAAAGCTGAACTCCGTGCAAGTTATTTCCTTTGAGCTCTTGATTACGCTACAGCGCATGCATCCCCTGCATGATCCAGGATGGATGAAGTTCCATCCATTTCTTTTGAATACCTCCTGGATCTCCAACAGCTGCGAGCAATTTATTTGGGGTATAATCAGTTAATGTTTTGGTGAAGTGCTTTGAAGATGTACAGCATCCTCAAATGCTGAGTATTGTTTCATTATTATTACTATTTAACATCTCTACGTAGCTGAACTACTGTCAGACATCCTCACTTAATAACATATTTGGTGTCTGGATCTTTTCTGCAAAGGCAGATTTTTGGCCAAAGGGGAAGGTGGAATGATATAATAGAGTTTGCAGTTGCAGTACCTGTCATCCGAGTCTCTCAACGTGCTTTACAGGCACGAGTTAATTCTCACCGCTTGGTAGGGCAGCCTGGCTATCTGTCTCCCTGCAGATGGGGGTGGGGGGGGAAACACGACTTTTCTGAGGTCTCCCAGGAGGAGATTAGACCCAGGTTCTCCAGAACCCACCCTCCCTGTTGTGGTTACACGGTGCCCTTGCACTGTGACTACGCCGCTGGTCTTGCAGGAGCCCCCCCCGACTCCTCATGAAGCCATCTAGCAAAGGTAACCTTCTGCACTTATTTTGGATCAAGGAGCACGCAGCGTGGGTCTGCTGCCATGTGAAAGCTTGGGCGTGGTGGAGGCTGAAGCCCAAAGCAGTACGGGGCATACAGGGCGAATGGGAAAGCAAAAGCCAGTGACTTCTGAGGTCATGAAGGTTGGGGGGAAGCTTTCTGTCACCAGGGCATGGCTTGCTGTATTTGCTTTTTCTTCTTGTGATGCCACCCGGAGAATAGGCATCGATTACGTTATTTAATTTGCTTTCTGGCCAGCCAGACCTCTAGTAGAACTCCCCAAAGAGCTGCTGCTTGGGATCCTGTAGGAAGCCAGTCTGACCAGAGGCCACCCCATCAATATAAATCACCCTTCTGGGATGGATCCCCAGCAGCGTTGTCGGTCTGAGCCGGTCCCTCTGTGTCAGGGCAGAGCGGAGCAGCTTTCCTCGCCTCACCTGTGGCTGTTCAGACGGATTGCTGTCAATCCCCCCACCTTTCACCAGACACAACAGCGCTTCAAAATTGAAGAGGTGATATTAGGAGATACAGCCGTGGGACTCTAGCAGGCAGTCCATCACATCTTGGACATCAGCATCTAGTCTAGAAGACTTGGAAAGCAGTTCTTCCTCCACGTGCATCCCCCAACCCACCCCAGAGACAAGATATACCATGGAAACGAAAAAAAAAAAAAATAAAATATTAACTGGCGCTGCTATTCTGACAGATAAAGAGCAACTCTTCATAAAGGACCTCTGTGTTTTTCTTCCTGCCAAGAATCATTTAAACAGTGGTCATTAGCGACTTATCTTTCCTAAAACACTAGCAAAAGCTGACATCTCGGCGAGAGACCCCATCAGTCAATGTGCTGTGGCGGGGAACAGCTGCCTGTAGCTCCAGCTGTTTGCACCCTACACACATGAATCCCCCTCCCTTAGACACATGCTGGGACGTGGTATTTACAGCTCGCTCCTAGGCTTGTGTTTTACTCCCAGCAAAGCTAGGGGTGACGGACAGTCCAAACAACACCGAGCAGGGAAAATTCCCCTTGCTTACTCATAGATTTTTTGCAGGAGCTTTATCAAAGCCCTGTTCCTCCCAGGGAAAACTCTGCCTGATAAGCAGGCATTGCAAACAGCCCTCAGCTGGGGTGAAAACTGCCCTGAGCAGCCATCAGTGGGACTGGGAATTGGGCTGCATATCCTGAGAGCTATGGAGCCTGTTAACTACTGGCAGCATATTGATCTTCCTAGTAGGCTCGTTGAGAAAACAATGTTATCTGCATCTTAAAGGTGGGGAATAAAGAGACTGTTATCTGTCCTAAAGTCTCCTTGGTCCCAGTCGGTGCTTTACTGGGGTCTCTGAATTGCTCTTAAATATCCCTTGCTCCCCATTTCACTGGATGCCAGGATTTGAAAGGGATTTAGGCTGGCTGGATATGGCCCTTAAGGATTGCCACAAGAGTGCATCCCAGGGGAGGGATGCAAACCGAGGGATTTGGACCTCGGCCCCTTGTAAAAATCCATGCAGAAGTCTTGCAGGCTTAAATCTATAGATTTGCCAGCTGAGGGTTTTCAGGTTCCTTGTCTGTACCAGGTTTGGGCATTAAGATGTCTACTGAAGGCAATGCTGTGCAGGATCACCTATTCTGGTCAGTGAGCTCAGGTTTGGGACTGGCAGCCTGATAAGCTGAACCATCCTAGAATTTGCCTGGAACTTTGAAGGCTGGTTTAGGGCTGTTCAGCTTGAAACCAATCAAGCCAAACTGGGAACCTATCTACTTTCTCAACTTTTCTTTCCTTGCTGGTTCAAATACTGGGAGGTAAGCCAGCTCTGGAAATGAAGTCACTTCTGAAAATGGCTGCTCTCCCCAGAAGGAGGGTCGAAAATTCCCATTGTAATTTAAAGTGATTTTCTTTTTCTTTAAAAAAAAATCTTATGAATTTGGCCCCTGAATCAGTCCCTCCCAGCTGTCCTCAAATTAAAACGAGGAAAAAAAAGACACTGGCACTGCAAGGCTTTTTTTATGACACAAATTTTATTGCGTAGGATTCGGCGCATTGACAGGCTATAAAAGTTTATTGAAAGCAGATACAGCCTGTCAATGGGCTGACCAATGCCCCTGGCTGGGATGCATCCTCAGGCTTCTGGCGGAGGGATCTGGTTTTGTGGGGTGGGTTGTTTTGGGTTTTTTTTTTCCTGCATTTTGACTGGGTCGTGGCCAGGGAGAATTTCCTGAAGGGGGGAATGCCCATGGTGAGCCACCAGCGTTGGCCAAGGGGCGTGAGTCATTCCTGCGGAGAGATATGTGGTGCGGACAAGTTTTTGGGGCGAGTCTTTGGGGGCCAAACACATGCGTGGTTACACATGCGAATAGGTCTTTCCCTGGCAGCTAGCTAGCACTTAATGTTCCTATTCGTGCAAGGCCAGCCTCTGATACCCCTTCAGCAGCGTAAGAGTTCTTTTGCGAAAGAGAAGCCTCCATATCAAAAACTTCTTCCCCGAAAGGGCTGTCATGCTCTGGAATGGGCTGCCCAGGGAGGTGGTTGAGTCTCCATCCCTGGAGGTATTTAAAAGAAGGATGGATGAGGTGCTTAGGGACAGGGTTTGGTGGTGGGATGGCAGGGTTAGGTTAACGGTTGGGCTTGATGATCTTAAAGGGCTTTTCCAACCAAAGCGATTCTATGATTCTAAAGCCCACCAGACTGGGAGGAAAGCAAGGTCTCGTCCTGTTACTTGTGTGCAGACAGCACCTTTCTTTGGGACTCTTCTGAACTTGGAAGGGAGCTTTTCCTGTGAAAATTATTCTTGGTTTCAAGGGAAGGCTGATTATTCAACTGAGTTGCAGTTAAGGGTTTTTGGGGTCCAGTGCTTTCCCCAAGCCAGGGGAAAAGTAGGAGAGGATCGCAGATTCATCTACAGAATAGGAGTGTGGCTAGATCTGCATATTGTGGTGGTTAAAAATTAAAGTAGCTAAGATGAACATCTGCATGAGTGTTAATAAATGCCCAGTGTGAACGCCTTGCTGGGATGCACGAGGTGTTGATGCAAAACATTGTGGCTAAGGTGATAGGAGCAAACTGCAGCTTAATTTTGGACTGCTTCCTTCTGCAAACTACCCGGTATGCCTTGAGCATGGCTTTGGCACATAGAAAGAAGGAGCTGGAAGGTGTCGGGGCTTGCCCACCAAAGATGGTGCTGTAGGCTCATCCCTCTGGGGCTTCACAGACTATTCCAGCAGCAGCTTTTGCTGGTGATTTGGGCTGAGGTACCTCGTTGGGAACAGCAAGGACAAAGAGCCGGCTTGCCTTCGCGTCTGCTGCCCCAATGAAGGCGGCAGCTTCGTGTCAAACTGCTGCCACAAAGTTTGTCAGAAACTGAGTTGGTGTCCTGAAGGTGGTGGGCAGGGTGCAGGATTTCCTGCATTCACAGGCCAGTGAACTTAAATAACCATATGCCTTTGCGACTTTTGGGAGACCCTTAGTAGAAAAGGGCCGTATCCAGTTGCCGGACCCCTCACCTTGTTGGCCCCTGCCAATTTGGCCGTGCTGTCAGAAATGGTTTGCTGGTGGAGTAGCATTAGGTAAGAACCCTGGTTTTGTATCCACAACAGTGTTGGATCAAGGTTGCCGCGTGTCATTTCATCACTCTGGCAAACGAGAAGCTCAGGGCTTGGAGTGTGGAACCTTATTTTTAATAAAGGAAAAATCTTTGCACTTCTATTCTGCATCTGTCAGCGATCTCACTTGGCTGAGGCCTGGAGGAGTTCATCTGGCCCTCGTGTTAAGGAAAACCAACAAATTAGTACAGATGTTTTTCTGAGAGCTACGGGGATCAGGGATCAGTGATTTAATACTGCCTGATATTTGATAGGGGACGCCCAGGGAATATGTGCTGGAAACCAGGAAGTAATATTACATGAAATCAAAATATAAATATGTTCCTAAAGGTTTAGGTAATTTTTTGCAATTTCCCCTTGTATAGTCTTAAATGAGGTCTCTCCTTCTCCTCCTGTTCTTCCTGCACTTGTTCATGTAGGAGGCTTGTTCCTCTTGAGCCGGATTCAAAAATCCGTTGAGTAAAACGGAGGTTTTCTGTGTGTTTTTGTGGCTTTCACGTCTGCTGAGGAGCACACATTAAAAAAAACCAAGGTGGTTTTGGAGGAAGAAAGGGAAACTCAGAGGTGAGGCAGGAGGAAATAGCCCTGATCACCATGGGTACAAGTTTGCCTTCAGGAAGCGTTCGGACTTTGGGATACGCCATGCGTTGTGCCTTCCCTGCTTCTTCCAACCCTGAGAAGTCACAAGGACCCCGTTGGTGAAAATATGTGCAACTGGAGTCCCAAAGATGGGGATGAGTGGCATGAAACCTGTGACCAAAACCAGCGTTGACTTTTTTGGCTCTCCAGGGTATGTTTTGTAGTCCTCTGGTTGACATGGCCTAACAGGTAGTACCAGCCTGTAGCTGCTCTGTGGTTCAAGTAGGAAACATCAGGCAAACAAGGCTGTGAGATATTGGCTCTGAGTCCTTCTGAGCTGCACCTAACTTCCAGTGACCGTTTGACCAAGTGACACTTCAGTTCAAAACCCCTGCTGAGACATATCTTTGAGAAGAGACAGCATTGTGGTGGGAGATCACAAGGCATAGCTTTTCTTGTTGATATGTCCACAAGCTCTTTTTCTGAAGGATCTGGGTGGTTACTTGATTCTTGCTGGTCTGAAAGGGCACAAGCCTGTTGTCTCTTGGCATTTTGTATCTGTGCAAGTGTTTAAGGGATGAAACCAAAGGTGGAAAAGGAAGGTAAATTATTTTTTCACAAGTTTTGAGTTCAGATAACTTCTCAGAGCGGACGTGTCGTGACCCTAAGAAGCTTCTGCAGTTCTTCTCGATGGTTCTGACCTGACACTTAGGACCTCATGATGTGTCATGCTGGTGAGTCTTTGCCTGCCACATCTCCACCGTGGGCTTTCTGTGTTGCTCAATGGCTTCACCGCTGCTGGGTTGGGTTTACTGATACCTAAATAACTCACAGCAAGAGAATTTATTCACACCCTCCAAAAACCACAAGATATGGAAAATTAATGTTATTCTTGACTCTCAAAAACATAACTGTAACTGAGATGAAGTCATATAGGCTCAGCAATGACCATCAGGGGGATTTTGAAATTGTTCACAGACCCTCTATCTGTCCCTGAGATGCCCAGGGTAGCCCAGCTGTTTGGCGGAGGGGGAGCAATGTCTGATGCACATAGCTGCGTGCTAACGGTTTTAGTGAAGAATGACTTTTCTCCCCAACTTGCCACTGCTCCACCTGGAGCTGGCAGGGACTTCCATGCAGGCATAAATCAAGGGGAAGATGACAGCATTGTGGCTGAAGATTTGTTTTGGCTCCTGGGTTGGAAAACTGGCCTTTTTGTAAAGGTCACACCATAGCTGACCTCCCAGGAAGGGGCGAGGGAGGAGGGCTGCCGCCAAGCCTCAGGCAGGGCAGAGATGTTGCTGGAGATGAAGTGCATCCTTTATGTAATATCCGACCCAGAACCGTTAGGCAGTTTGGCTGTTCATCACCCATTGCTTCATACCAGAAGATGACACAAACAGCGACTTTTTTCCCCCCCAACATTTCTCTTCTTACCCTTAGGCAAGGACCCAAAGCCTTCACGATGTGTAATGAATTTACTAGTCCCTTACCAGTGGAATATTGTTCTGTTCTGGCTCTCGCTGTTATTTCGGAGTGTCAGAGGCACATCTTTTGGTGTGTACCTGGAAGCATCTCTGGTATTCATTCTTGCACTTCAGTTTATGGAGCTGGTTTCAAATAAATGAAGCTTTTTATGAACGTCATGTCGATGTTGCACTGAAGACAAAACTAACTGGAAGCCCATGGGCTTCTCAGTAGTGGGAGCGTTGAGCCAAGGAAATCCAGAGCAGGGAGGGAAATTCCCGTGATGGCTGCTCCTTTCCCTTTGCTCATGCGATTGTGCCTTTCCGCAGCACGCGGTGACTCAAGGATTGCTTGCCCATCTTACCCCACAGTTTCCTGGCTTGCATCAGGGTTTCTGTAACTGTTTTGGTAGCCCTTCTGCAGGGATAGGAAGGCTGAGGTTTTTGTAAGGCCTCAGTTGGCTTTAAACTGTAGAAACTTTGTGCTTTTTTACATCCAGCCTGCAAGCTTAAGGAACATATTCAACTCCAAAAAAATTTCTCAACTCGGTGACAAATCTGCTTCCTATAAACCCAAGCTGTTGGCATTTGCTGTTACCCTCCTTTAATGCTTTATTAATGAAGTTCTTTTACAGCTGTTCCATTATTTCACCTGGGATAGGAGTCAGGGTCACAGGTGGATAATTATGTGGGTCATCCTGTTTCTATCCTCCTAAAACTCTGGCACAACATAAGCTTTCTTCCAGCCCTCAGTGTTCCAAAGCCTTATTAAAAGTCAACATTAATGATCCAGAGCCCTCTTTGGCCAGGTCCCTTTTAAATCTCGAATACTAGTTCTCTGGGCTTGCCGATTTCAAAATAACCTCATTTACTAGCTGTGGCTTAACATCCTTCTTAGTTACTGTTGGATTAGAAGCTATTTCATCATCGCATGATAGAAACAAATCCCATGGCTTTCTCTCAAATACGGAATGGCTGCCTGTATGGTTTCGGTACCTTGGAGCTGTGGATATACCCCTCTTCTGCTTGGCTTGTTGCAGTTGTACTGACTGCATTGAGCCAATACTGTTGTTGAGGGGGGGTGTTGCTTTTTTAAACTTACTTGACGTGTCTGTCCCAAAGATGCAGAAATTGTCCCTGTTTCCAGGCAGGGAAATAATTGCAGTGTTGTGAGGTGAGACATTGTATGGAGCATGGGTCCAGGGGCAGAGAGAAAAGGATGAGGGGGCAAGGAAGCTTTTCTGCAATGAAGAATACGGCGTAGTGGGAGGAGGGAGGGTGCATTCATCTCCAGGCTCAGGAAACCTCTGGGAGATGGTAGCGTGGGGTGCGGGCAGTGTATGGCTCCAGTGGAAAGGGTGCTGGGATCACACCAAGACGATCATGGGGTGGAGGTGGGAGGTGTCAGAAGGCTGGCTGCAATGGCATTGAGATGAGGCCTATGTGCATTACTGGCATGAGAGAAAGCATCTGCACGTGTTGAAGGGGTAGCTACAGAGAAGACCAGTCTGACCCAGAGTACCTCAGGAAGTCCCATGGAGACTCTCCTCAGAGAGATACTGCTAACGTGGAAATAAAAGGGTGAGAAGGGGAGTGAAGGACCAGTCATTCAGCAGTGAGACAGGGAAGCAACAGCAAACCAGAGGTAGAATGGAAGTCATCCTTTAATTGCTACCACATGGATGTGAATCTCATAGAATCCCAGGTTGGAAGGGACCTCCAGGATCATCTGGTCCAACCTTTCTAGGCAAGAGCCCAGCCTAGACAAGATGGCCCAGCACCCTGTCCAGCTGAGTCTTAAACGTGTCCAATGTGGTGGAGTCAACCCCTTCCCTGGGGAGATTATTCCAATGGTGGACTCTTCTCATGGTGGAAAATTTCCCTTGGCTAACCAGTGGAGGAACTGGCATTGCATGTCTGAGTATGAGCTTGACCTAGCTGTTCCTGCAACATGCCGGGAAGGCTTGCAGAAGGGGAATGCGGAAAAATCCTTGGCCACAGACGGAGTGGGAGCAAGTGGGCAAAATGGTACGATGTGGGTGTTTAGGTCATGGAAAACTCAGTGATTCCTGCATGAAATAAAGAAGTAGGAGCTTAACTGGTGTCTGATGCTCTCTGGCCAAACTGTCGAGTCGGGGGGAGTGCTCTGTACGTATGTCAGGTGGTTGTTTAAAGATGAGCATCATTTTGGGAAAGTATCAGAGAAACATCTGCTGGATCACTTCTGTTGCTACTTCTTACACTTTATCACAGTCATTTTCTGAATCTCCTGAGGTAGAGCTCTGTATCCTATGCAGGACATCTTTTTCTGCCGGTCTTGGTAGGTGAAAAGCAACTCTGTGCAGAATGGGGCTCAATCACTGCTCGATAACAGGCAGAGGTAGCTTCCAGGTTCCTATAATGATGCTTTTCTCTCTGCTTCAGTCTAAAGGTAGCCCGTGTGCCAATTGCTTGCACGTTCCTGCAGGCGTATGTAGAGAATATAAGCTTTATAGTGCAACAGGTTTGCTGCTTGGGAATTAGAAAAATGCCCAGAGCTTTCATGCATGCTTCTGTTGGCTTTTCCGTCTCCCCGTTAATTGCATACCCGCTGCCCTAGGGTTTAGCCTGTTTAATAGATCCAGAGTCAGAAATCTGGGGCAAGTTCAAGATAAATAGAGCCCAACTCGGAGAAATCTGCCCTGTGAGCATCTTGCAAATAAACATGTGGCAGTATCAGTGCGAAGAAACTCAACCCCTGCGACCTGTGTTCCTTGTGATGACTCCAGAGATCGAATGTTTGAACTCCGTAGTTTGCCGGATATTTACTTAAGGGTTTGTTGTGACATAGCAGAAAACAAGTAAATGCCGAGGTATAATGGCTGTTACTGGTGATTTATTCTCAACCAGGTAATTTAATTGCCTTTCCTGATGGGTAACCAGATATGAGGATAGGGAAGAGTAAACCCTGTATATCTTCGACTCCAAGGTTGTTGGCACTATGTTGTGGAGCTTTCTCTAACTCGGGGAACACGGTCTGGAGGCTGCTGCTAAAAGGTAGATGTAAGCAGGAGAAAACCAGACACAGAGCAGTTGTTAATGGTTCGCTGCCAAAACAGCAAGCTTTATTAAGTGAGATTTTGCCAGGTCTGAAAAAAACCACTCAAACCCAAAGTGTTTCATAATCCCCGAGGTTCTGAATGATAGAAGAGGGAATACGGGTGTTGGTGCTGCCAGGCAGGGAGGTGCTGCGAGCCTGCCGGAGGATGAGATTAGCATTTGAGGCGACTGTCACAGTGGAGAGGAAACACCCTCCGTTCTGGGTGGGGAACGAGCCCTGGATATAATTTGTCATGGACGAGGTTTGCACATAAATCACCAGGTGCATAAATAGAGGAGGAAGAAAGACCGGCCAGCTGACAGCCTGGGAGGGTTTGGAGTTGACCTAGGCCTGGGTTGCACGCGGTTTCCTATTGCGAATAATAAAAAAAAAAGTGTGGTGCTGGGATGTGTGAACAGGGCTCTTGCAAGGCTTCAAACCCAGTATCAGTGGAGGATGTCACTGGTGGGCACTGCCACTGTCGGTGGGATTATCTTTGTGGGCTAAATGTACTTTGCTGTCAAAGTCAGGAATAGGTGCACCTTAGGCTCTCTCTAGACTTCCAAGGACCTTCAGGGAGCGATGGAGAATAATGGAGGTGTACGCTGCCTGGCAGCACCTCACTCCTCTCCATTGACTCCCCTGGGAGCTTTGAAGTGGTGAAGCTTCTGCATGAGGACTCGTCACCCTTGAAAGAAAGCCATCCCCACGTAGCAAACTTGATTTCACTGCTGCAAGCCCTGGAACAACTCTGACAGTTTAATAGGAGCAACCTCCACTGGAAACCACCCTCTTTTTAAGACCGCCAGGAGAAAATGATTCTGCTTAACAGGAACATCAGCTTTTAGGTGAGGATTACAGTTACATGGGGTTTGAACTCAGACCGGTCCCGAGCAATGAAATCCCCCAGCAGTGCCCAAAGTATCAGGGCTAGCGCAAGCTCCCGTTTGCTCAGGACTTTGGAGGGCAGGTGACTTCCAGCGGTGCAGCAGAGGTGGGAATTGGGTCCCCCTACCCTGTTCTGCCAGTTGGGAGCCTGTGGCAGATCTCAAGCCCGATGAGAAGCAGAGATGTGCGTTCCCTCTGTGCCACCTACTCAGTATTACTCATGCGGAAAATGTGGCAATAGGCCCGCCTCAGGAATATAATACCCAAATACTGGAATAGGTCACTGTTGTGAAGGATTTGTGTTTAAGGAAAACACCTTTAAGATTTCCTGGAAGGTGTTGGGTGTTTCAGCTTTGGTGTAATCGCTTCAGTGTTCCCAAAGGAATTTAACGATGTGTTACAGAACAATTTGCGGTGCCCTGTGTGCAGAAATTGAGATGTCTGAGCTGGGAGGTGTCATAAACCAGACTTTGATGTCCAATGTCTCGGCTATTTATGAAATTGGAGGGTCTGATGATAACTTGGGGTAGCAGCAGGACTCTTCCCGCGAAAAGATCGCTTTAGTCTCCAAACCTGGATGGTCCCACCAGTAGGGAAGGTGTCGGGAGAAGGGCTGCTGAAGCATGGCATGTGGGAGGTAGGGGTGTGGGAATTAGGATGCTGAACTCCTTCCCAGCACTACCCTGCGTGTGACTTTTGGGTAAGCCCCTCTGAGTCACAGAAACCAGTGATAAGGATAATCCTTTGGTCCGGACTTGTCTGGCTGTCTCTTCCAGACTATAAACTTTGTGGGAGGGAACATCCTCTTTTTATGATCGTTGTTAGCGTAATTGTGGTGCCACCGAGGGGGGCCAGTCACAGATTTTATCACAGAGCCATGTGTTCTGCTGAACTGTAATGAAATAGCTCAATTTTCAGTAATGTGCAACGCTAATCAGAATCAACGGGAGCTTGCCCTTGCTGGAAGCAAGACCCAGGCGCTTGTTGCGCTCAAAGACAAGCGGTCCCTGGGTCTCCCCAAAAACATTCAGGTCCAGATGGGTGAAAAGTGCCTGGGGAGCCAAGATTAGGCACTGCTTTAAGTGTGTGGTTTATGCAAACTCCGTTGATCTTAATTTCTTGCCGCTACCTTGCCCTGCATCTCTGAGCCCAAACTTCCCATAGGTGCTCCCAAATGTTATGGAGTGAAGTGAATGCTCGGTGGCGTTGGGAAGCCGAAAACAAGTCAGCGTGCTCTGAAGCACATGAAAAATGTTTCCCCGAAGTGAGGGGACCTGTTAATATTCCTGCATGGAAATGAGAGACAGCAATGAAAAGCTCACCAAGGAGAGACTGTGCTCTGCAGGGTGCCAAGATCTGTGTTAGGTATCAAAAAATGTAAGCAAACCACCAATTAAAACTGATTATGTTTGGTTCCCAGGCCTTGGTTTATACAGGGGATCAAGCCTGGCCTCAGCTGTTGGGGACTGGCAAGCGGCATTGCTCTGTTGCTGCAAACCAAAGCTCTCCTCTGAATCCCAGGTCTGCTCTGTGGCTGTGGAAGAACTGCTGGCCAAAGGAAGAGAAGTGTAAACCAGCATAGATATAGGAAAGCTGATGAAATATTAGGTGTGCCAGGGTTATCTGGGGGTGTCTGCAAGCTGTGGGCTGAGGAAAAACATTTTTTTATATATATATATATATATATATATTCCCTGTCGCTGAGCTGTGCAGGTGATTGAGGCTAAAGCACCACATCATCTGGCATCTCTTGACACTGTCAGCTAATGCATGTCCTTGGCCATGAGGGTGGCATAGCAGTCGGTGGCGGGTCGGGTTTGGTACCTCCATTGGGAGCGATGTTTTGGTGGTGTTGGGAAGGGCAAATGGAAGATCTTGGATGTTTTCTACTGAGATAGCTTCAAAATGCTGCTTTTTAACTAAAAATGTGAGTTCAAGCACAAAATTAGAGGTTTTTATTCCTGTTGTGTGGGAAGAAAAAATAGTCTAAACCTTCTTGGTGGGATAATTTTTTTCCTGATAAATTCCCCAAAGTAAGATTTCCCATGGCAGCGGTATGATGGGACTGTGTACGTGAACTCTGTTAAAACACTACAAGTGGAAGATTTTCTCCAAGGTGGAGCAAAGGGAATGGGGGCTTGTCTATGCTGCTTCAAGAGTTAAATCCATTTGCCTTAAACGCACTTGTTAGAAAACAACAACAAAAAAATCTCAAGGAATACTGCCTTTAAAAACAAGTTATTCAACCCTGGGACGTGCTTTTTGGAGGCTGGTATTGAAGCAGATGCCAAGTTTCCCTCAGTGCTGTCCATCCAAAAGCCTTATTTAATTTCACAGACCTCCTCGAGCACCGGGGAGAAGAGCAGCAGGGAGATATCGCAAGAATTTTGTCCCGAGCATCCAAATGCCATGCTCCTAAAGGCAGCTGGCATGCTAATGCTGGGCTATGCACAATTATCCCAGGTAACCCCGAGCTCTTAATAACTATGGAAGCAGCATCAGCTCGCTGAATGTAGTTAGCAAAGTATTTGCAAATGGCTGTTCTAGTTGCATCTTGGCAGCTAAAGCCAATCTGTTAGTTAAGCGTGCCAATAAAAGGGGAAAAATCATGTTTCTATGGTAGGATGCGCTGGTAGGACCCTGCTAGTGATGTTTCCTGTAGCCAGAAGCTCTGTGTTAGCTTGGAAGCAGGTCTCGGGATGAACCGTAGACTCAAGCCATGGCCCTTGTGTCCATGATAGCCAAACCAAAGGGGAGAAGCATTCGAGCATACAGAAAACTCAGTCTCAAGCTGGCATGGTGCTGCGAAACGTGGTCTTACCTGAGCTTGCATGGCCAGGGAGACCTTTCTGGTTACCTGGCTTGTATCTGGCAGCTCAGCGTGCTCAGGTCTGCTCCTTTTTAATGTCAGTGTGTTGGCCTTACTTTGGTCCTCTTGCTCTCTCCTGTGTTTTTGTCAAGTTGTCAGGATCGTAAGGCCGTTTTCCAGCAAAGCGGATGCATCGGTGCTGCGAAAAGGATGATCCGGCCTCCAGGGGAGCTGGGGTTAAGCTTTTATGTCCTTGAACCACCTGTACTCCAACGCTGGGGCTTTGCTGAAGGGATTGCCTGCCTCTTGCTGCTTTTCCTCGCCCCCTCCTCCTTCCAGCCATTGGCTGCAGTTTGTATTTCCCCTTTTATTGCCTTTGGCTCCCTTGCAATGGGCGGTGCAGGATTTTTGTTCTTCACTTAATAATCTTTTGGCGGCTGTTGGACATCATTTCTCATTGTATTGGTGGAGGATTAGCTGAGATGATGGGAGATATTTCCTGTCTTAGCCAGCGGGATGGGCTTTGCAGGGCTTGTGCCTTCTTTTCACATAGTGTAATGCTTTGTTTGGGAACGTGCAGAGGCCGCTCGGCTATGGGAAGAGAGCGCAGCCCCTGAAGCACGATCGCTTTTATTTGTGGCAAGAAGCCACGGAGCAGGCAAAATTACTGGTATTCCCAGGCTGGACAGACCACAGGGCTGGGAGTTGGGGTCCCTGGTGTCTGCTTGTGCCTCTGCATTGCAAGAGGGGGCCGAGTAGGTTCCCTTCATTTACCCCAAGTTTGTATCTAGTCATGGTTCTTCCCTTGGTAAGCGTTGGTAAACTTCAACGCCACCAGTACCATCCGCTTTATGCTCGTAGAGGTTAAAGAAGCGAAGGGACGCTGTGGGGTTTCATCCATTTGTCTGCAAATGGCCATGTTGAAACGATGAAGGAGCAGAGAAGATGCCCTCGTTGGTGCGGGTACAAAAGTGTATTGCAACAAACCGTCCGCAGGGCAATGGCGAGCCAACTTTTCTGCAAAAAAAATAAAGTAATGCCCAGAAAAAGGTTAGACTTCTGGGAAAGTGATCGGAGAAGGGTGGGTCTGGGTCTTGGTGACGGTACAAGGGTGTTGTCTAGCATAGTTCAGCAACCACAGCCCCTCTCAGGTTACTGTTTATTGGCCCAGATGGTATCTCCAAGGGAAGAGATGTATTCTCTTGCAATATCTCTTCAGCTTTAACTCCCAAGCCTTGCATTTGCTCTCTTTCCTCCAGCTGTAAGGCTTCATGGGCTCTTGAAAAATCCCTGAGGCTCTTTCCTCCTTCTGCTGTGTCTTATCAGAGTGCGAGGTAGTCTCCCTGTCCCACGGAGCCGAAGTCTGGATCCTGTATTTCTGTCTGCCGGCGCTTCCGCGGCTGTGGTGGGATGGTTCCTTGCTGGTGAGATCAGATGCCCAGTGGGGCTAGCGTTTCTGGAGAGAGGGGTTTAACGTTACACTATAGATTGTAAGAGGAGACAATCTTAAGATGAAGAAAAAATAAAAGGACTTTCCTGGTTCCAAGGCGACTTAGTTTTCTTGTAATAATAAGTGATAGGTGGTGGGGGAGGGATTAGCCATGACATGATCCCTTAGCAATGCTTCGTGAAGACAAGAGCTACAGACTACTTTAATCTTCCTGCCAATTCCAAGCATGGGATATGGTACCAAGTGCTGAAAACCCAGACAGTTCAAGAGTAGAGGAAGGAAGTTAATGGTTGCTGGAAGAAGTTGGGGATAAAAATACACCACGTTCCTTGTTGCGTGTGGGTTGTGCTGATGCAGTCCCTAGATATGGACTGTCTGAGATGGGCTGCTCTAGCGAGCGTGCCCTGGGTTTTACTGGAGTGCGGTGCTATGGGATTGTCCCTTCAATTATTGCAGGAAAGCTGGGGTTTGACTTTAACAAACCCTGATTTCTTTTTGTGGCCAGCTTTGATCTTTCCACTTATTTTTGTTAGCTTTTTCCAGTGAATAAATGTGGGGAGGAACCTCTAAACAAGCTTCCTGATTAAATTCCTAGCACAGTGTTGTGGCTTTCCTTAAAATAGAGGAAATGGGGATCTCCGGTCAACCCCCGCTCAGTTAGCGTGCTGTTTGCTTTCAGTGGGAGCCATGGGAAAGACTGTCCTCTAGCATCTGAGCTGTGAGTGCATTGTCCCTTAACTGCTTTAAACACTTAAAATGGGACTTAGTGCCTTGTTAGGAATGAGCTGGTGGAGTGGCCAGACCCAGAAACAGCAATTACAGATGTGTGATAAAGGGCAGAAGCCGCCTCTTCCGCACATGGGTTTTCAAGGGGTCAGCAGCCACCCTCTCCCAGCCCGACGTGGAGCTGGTGGGACCTCACACCATTCTGAAACAGGGTAGAGAAACAAGGAGGGGGGGAAGATTTAAGGAGCGCAGTTGCTGCTGGGAGCCAGAACAGTGAGCAGCTCCTGCCACTTCGCTTAAGAGGGGACTTGTATGTCAGGGTTGGTGTTTTGGACATCTGAGTGCTTTGGGGTAAGTGTTTAGAGCCGAGCAAAGGGAGCGGTGCAGAGGAATAGATGGCTGAAGAAGCAAAGTGATCAAGCTCCTTGGCCAAAGTTTGATAGCCCATGCTTTAAGTGGACATTGAACAGCAGAATCGCAGCTACAGAAGCTTTCTCCTCTCTCCGAGAGTAATTAATAATTTGTCTCTTAGAAATATAGCAACAGAAATAGCTTGGAGAAGGGAACAGGAGCTAAACTGTACTCCAAAGCTCCTACTGACATTTTTTATCTGTTCTGCTCTATCTGCCATTGACAGTTTTCTAAAAACTACTAATCACTGTTCATGCTGGTCCTAAAATGAGCTCTATTAGGAGTTAGAAATACCAGAACTCTTCCAAAGAAGCTTATTTTTATTATATTCCCAGCCTAATACTGGAAACCTAAGAGCTGGCTGCAACTCCAGCATTTCCCCTGAAAGAAAGTAAGTTATGGGAAAAATCCCTTTTTTGACAGCCTTCCACCAAAAAAAAAAAAATATTCTAATTTTCCCACAGGAAACTTGCAAGTTGTGGGTAAGTGGGTTTTTCCTCACTTTCTTGCTGTCTCTCACTTTTTCCAGCTCGAGCTTGACGTTTCAAAGTGTTACTCTTGCTCTGAGCTGGCAGAAGTTGGACGAGGGCAGTAACGGGTGAGGCTTCCTCTCTGCTGGAGAGCACCATTTGGAAGTAGGCAGGAGTCCACCATTTGAAAAGTGCATTTTTGAACCGTAATAAACTTTCTGCAACATATTATTTTCCCTGATGTTTCCTAGAAGAAGACAACCAGCCCCTCAAAGGATAAGGTGGCCCACGGTGGCTGTGGTGGTGTCCTTGCAGGAATGTTTAAGGCTTGCTTGGGTAGATCTGCTCTTACTGCAGGGAGGCTGAGGTTACTGGGGATGGGCTGATGTTTGGTCTTTATCTACAATGGGAACTTGCAGGTGCTCTACCAGCAATGCAAAAGGAATAGGGCTGGTGGTCAGCTTGGCTTTTGCTGTGTAGATAAGTCACCTTAGCTTTAAACAACCTTTCACTCTGCCTATATACTGGTGTCGGGCAGTGTTACAGCAGAAAAAACACATCAAGGAAGAGAAGGTCCTGCCGGGAAGATTTAACTGTTGGTGTTGATCCTGCAGGCTGTCTTATTTGGGTGAGAAGATTTAAGCAAACAAAGCTGTTTTCCCATGTACAAGGTTCCAATATCAGACGTGCGCCGAGAGGGATGATAAAGAACAAAGGTCCCAACAGCAAGACCATCTCATTGCTCAGTCTGGCAACCGAATGGGTTGAGGATCCCTTGCATATATAATGTTAACAATGTTTTAATTTATGTGGCGTTTTTACTATTATTATTTTAGCTGCCAAGATTTCCTTGCCAGCTTGCTCTATTTTGGTTATTTTTAATCCTTGCTTATTTGTGCTCTCTATCCCAGCCTTTTCAGCCTTTTATGACGGGAACGCTAACCCCTCATGCCCTGCAAACACATGCTCAATAACTTTACTCACGTGAGTTGGCTTTGATGTCGAAATCAAGTTAAGTATGTGCTTTAGTGTTTATAAGATCGGGTCCTTAGTTTCTTAACCCTTGCCCAAGAAGTTTAGTTTACCATAGTTTATGCAATAAATCCCTGTCCGTTCCATTTTGGAGAACGGCTCGGTGTTTTCCCCCACCTCTGTTGAGAGACACTACAGATGTGTGATACTTGGCACTGTGGTCTCCTTCACCCCCCCCCCCCCCTTTGTTTTTGCTTATGACTTTGTCTCTCTGTGTCTAGTATCATGTTTTCCCTCCTATATGGCTCTGAATAATCAATTTGGAAAGCCAGGAAATAAATCAAAGCCTCAGATAGTAATGTAGAAAGAACGAAGGGGAAAAGCAGACATATGGATTTCATCACCAATGGAGGATAACATGTATAATAATAACAACGGAGTGTAAATGAGTATATGTACTCACAGGAGGCTCTTCCAAAATGATTGTTTTTGTACATGACTGGGGAAGTTATTTTGTGGTTTCTGAGTTCTTTGGAACGACTGCATCCTGGCACCGCCTAAGCTCTTTCCCAGCCCTATTCTTTGCAGCACTGCTTTTGTGGGGGAATGTTAAAGCTTTGGTGCAACCGGCTGTGCCCTGGGAAGGGCTCAGCAGTTCTAGGGACTCCTCTGAAGAAGACTTCCTAACAGCGCTTGTGTGCTCAGCCACGATGGTTTCCATCCACATGTCGCACCAGAGCGCTGTGGCCTGGAATTTGCTGACGCTCCCCTAAACAAAATTAATCAAGAGCGCAAGTTCTTTGCTGGCCAAGATAAATGATGGAAAGAAAAATGTCCGATGGGGTAAAGCAACCCCGGCTTTGTGTGTTTGGTTTGTAACCGTATGTCCCTGCGCTTGGTCTGTGCTCATGTGTTGACTAACACAACGGGTGTTGGAGAAGGGACTACGGAGACCCTGCAATGGGGATGCTTCCCTGATGTGCAGAATTTGTGTTGAAAGCCCAGCAGAACACTTTTGTTTTCTTTCCCACAGAACAGGATTTGCTGACCTGCTCTCTTGCCTCTGTAATGGAAGAACAAGTTAAAATGCATGTGTATGCCACGATTTTGTTGGAGCTGTCAGCTGAAGCTGCTGTGGCGGACTCTTAGGTTGAAGTCGGTGATGCTTTAGCTAAATGGGGGTTGGGTTCAGGGGTTCTTTATGCCACCTCCCTCTGTCATCACCTGCCGCACCACTGTCAGTGCAGAAGTTTGCTTCCTTCTTCCCCTTTCCCCGAAATGATTTATTAGCTGATGCTCTTTCACTAGTAGGGTGGTGGGTGTTTAAAACGCAGATGCCTGATTTAACAGTTTCTGGGCTGGTACCACAAACCGTTACCACATCAGAGGTGGGAAGACAACACAAGCCAAGGGTGAGGTCTTCATCAACAGTACTCCTCTGCAGATGCAAAATTAGGATCCAGCCCTAGCTAAGGCTTGCTTACCATGCTGGTCACTGCCTCTTCTTGAGGGGGTTTGGTTAAATGTTTCTCAGTCCCTGAAAATTCCTGTAGGAAATGTGGTTTTCTACAGAAAACCCCAGGGGAGAAATACAAATGTTTTTATTTCGACAATTTGCAAGTTCGATAGTCTTAAAAGCTGGCCATGAGCCGGCCATGGGTCCTGGCAGCCCAGAAGCCAACCCTACCCTGGGCTGCATCAGGAGAAGCGTGGCCAGTGGCGAGGGAGGGTTGGACGGGGCTGTGAGCAACCTGATGTGGTTCAAGGTGTCCCTGCTCCTGCAGGGGGGTTGGGCTGGGGGACCTCTAGGGGTCGCTTCCAACCCTAAACATTTGATGATTTACAGTGGGAAGCTGATAACTTCATTATCAAAGCTAATGAAAAATCCTTTAAAAAAAAAAAAAGGTAATTGTGCTTTCTTGTCCCAGTGATGTGGATGTGAAGAAATTCAGGATACTGCAAAACTTCATCAGATAGGGAAATCAGTTCTCCCCAGCTCATTTCACAATCCTCTGCTTCCTTTGTTGAGTGCAAATCCAGCACCTTTCACCAGCAATAAAAATCACACATTTTTCTGGTTTAGTTTTGTTTTGAAAAAACCCAAACCAAACTCTTCCTGGCAGAATCCACCGGTTGTCCTGTAATTGCATTTCATTGTGAAACAGCTTTTCCTAATCAGAGCTCGCACCCTGCATGCCACTTATGGCTGAAGCAGGCTGCACGTAGATGCCAAAGTATGATTTTGGATGGGCTCTGGATACCATCAGAGCTTGGAGGTTGTGTGACCACCCTCCGTGGCAAGTGGAGAGGGGGTACCAAATTAGGAAGGGTCAAAATGAGAAACACATGATGAAGTGCAGGTCCAAAGAACCTCTGAGTTTCAACTATAGTCATCTTCAGCCTGAAAAGCCGCCTCGTCCTGGTTCTAACTTGCCCTGGTGATGCTGGGTCTGATTGCAACTGGGAGGCAGGAACAGCGCTGGAGCCTTTGCACTGTCTTTGAGGGGGACCAGGGGTGTTTTGCTCTTCAAACAGACCTGATCTGTTATAAGCTGTGAGAAAATGCTGCAGCTCTGGTGCTCTTGTAAGGCACTTCAGGGCTTGCTTTCAGCAGAGGGTTTGAGGATGTGCTCGTTGCTCAACAGGGCTTGTTTGGCTCGTTGGGTTTTGCAGGTCCCGAGTATTTTGCTAAACCAAAACTTATTTCTCAAAGCTGTTGTAGTTCCCGGTACCATATGACAAAACCATCTGAGGGGTGAAGCAGGCGCGTTGGATGCGTTTTGGTGATGGATAATCTCATATTACTTGGTCAAACTCAAGCAGAGGGTGTTTTATCTGCTTGGCCCCAACCCTGCAGCGTTGATGCTATCAGCAAGCAACTGCTGAGGCATTGCTGCAAGGTGGGCCCAACCAGCCTGTAATACTTAAATTGCTGATGGTCTGGCTCCAACCCTCAGTTTTGTGCTGCGCAGAGGTTTAGAAACAGCCTGGGTTAACCTAATTGCAATTTGAGTGTCCGTTTCCCTTGCAGATCCCCCAGCTTCACCAAAGGCAATGCCTGCTGCTGAGTCTGCTCTCCTTGGTCTCTCTGTGGCGTAGATTAAGCTTGGAGAAGGCATTTTGTTATAAAAACTCTGGGTTACGCTGCTATGTTTCATCCAGAATCCTTTGGAAGTTGCTGGGGTGCGGATGGGGAGCTCAGTTTGGTTTCTGACAGCGTTTATCATTCATTCCCCAGTTTGGGAAAGGGTCAGATCTTGTTTAGCTGCGGCGCGGCGCAGGAAAGCGTGGTTTTCTCAGGCAGTTGGGGTTGTGGGTCTCCTTGCATTTCCATTTCACCTAAACTGAAAAGGTCGCAGCTTCTGCTCAAGCAGGGGAAGGCCTGTGTATAGGTTTCATTCTGTAGTTTAAAGTGACTCAATATTTCTGTATGTTGAGCTCTGAACTTGTCTTAAATCACAGAATGGCGAGGGTTGGAAGTGACCTCAAGGCCTCTGCTCATCGTGGCTTCGTGCCTCAGTTTCCCCCCTCAATAGATGGCAATAATAAGAGCTGCTCCCAAAGCTAATCAGCAGGCCTCTTTGCATATTATTCATGCTTAGCCTAATGCAATAACACACCGTTGAGCCTAGAGCAGCTGTACCTCGTGGCTGCGGATTTATGAAGGGGATGGTCATGTTAAGAGTACCCAAAGTTTTGCAACCCCTATTGCTGCAGATGAGGGCATTTGAGTATTACGAAAAGCTCTTTCATCAGCCTGTTGACCTGAAAAAAATCCTTTTGGACCCCTGTGCCTCTCTTTCCCTACCTGTAAAAGAAATACCGATATTTGTTAGAGCTAAGGGTGCTGGACGGGGAAGGAGGCGGCTGTTTCGATACCATGCGGACTGCGGAGCCGGCAGTTTTGTGCTGACAACACCAGTCGGCGGAGACCTTCACGGGCTTTTCCTGAGTTGCACTGGCACTGTGTGGGTCAGAGGAGAGTAAAAAACATGTGTTTGTGTTTCTGCTCTGTAAACGGAGTGAATATGACTCACCAGAAACATGCGGGGCAGATGTTTGTGGTAATGAAGTGTCATTTTTATGCAGTTACTTTTCTGAATACGGCCGCATTTTCAGGCTACTTTGCATGCCTGAGGAGCAGTTGTGCTGATTTGGGGAAAAGCTCGGAGGCTGGAGCGGTCTAGGGCAAAGCTTTCAAAAGCACCTGGTGAGCTGTGAGCCCACGCTTTCATTTCAGCTTGGCATTAGGGACTTGGGAGCTGGAAGCCAGCAGGGAGGGATGACAGATGCTCAGGTATTTTGAAAATGATACCTCTGGTGCAGTGTGATCTATTTATATAGATAGAATACTTGCAGCCAGAAGTTCTTTAATCCCCCAGAGCTTATGCGCATACCTCACAATAATGCAGATGTATTTGATAAGTAAAAAAAAAAACAAAACCAACCCCCAAACAAAACCCAACCAAAAAATAAAAATCAAATCAAGTAAAACCTCTTTAAGGAGTTCAGAGCACAAGTCCCAGGGGTGCTTTTGACTATCTTGCCAATGCAATATATGTTTTATGGCCCTCTTAAAACATGCGTAGTGTAATTGAGGTCTGTACATGTTTGTGTTAGGAGCAAGGCTAGTGAATTAACCCTTGCAGCAAGCTCTGGGCCACCATTCCTCTTGGCCGTAATGTGTCTAAATGTCAGATTTCCCATGGCCTTTCAAGGTTTCCAAGAACGGTCTGTAAATAAACACTTCTTCTCCAGGGCCCGTATTGGACCTTTTTAAAACCCCTGTACCGGCCGTGGCTCTAGGAGATGGCTTCGGAAAGTGGTCGTGACTCCTTCCTCTCCTGTTGGCAGCTCCTGGTTTCTGTGCTGTCCTGATTAAGTCTTGTTTGCGAGGGAAGAGGAAGGAGATGAACTGCAAAGAGCATTAGAAGTGGGTTGATTCCAAATTTTTTTTACATCCATTGTGGCTTGGTATCTTCCACTTCAGCTTTGGGGGGATGAGTAAAAAATCTATTGATCTAAGCATTAATGAAGCTGGGGTGAACTGTGTTCCACAGTGCATCTGGTTGTTCCCTGAAGCATGAAGACTGAAAAACCGTGTTATTTTTCTCCTAGCTAGCACAATGCTAAAGTGGAAATAATGCATTTATACCCAAGCTTTGGTACTTGCAACTCCTGGACTCTAGTCCTAATTTTCAAGTCTCTTATATGTTCTCGTTTGCGAAAGTGGCCACCGCTCTTTGGTGCATGAGCCCCTTGGTTGCCTTTCCCAAAATGTTTCAGAGCTGGTTCATGAGGATTACCGATCATCATCACAACCCAAGCTGTCACCTCTGTGAAATGCAAGCGCTGAATCCGGTGGGGAGGTCAGGCTGCCTGCAATTTCATTTTTAGCATCCAAACACCAAGGCCTCCAAGGCTGTCTGAAAATACGGGTTGGAAAAACACCTCTGCCTTGGCTTCTTCGGTAGAGAAAGGAGGGATCATACCTACCTCGTAGAAGAGTTGTGGCTGATAATGTTCGCAAAGTGCTTTTTAATCCCCTGCTGAAAGGTTCTGTGCGGGCGTGAGTTATAATTATTACGTAAATGTGTCTCATATTTTCCTGCACAAGCCTTCAGCTTGCCGCAGAGATGTTTTCCCAGCCTTTATGTGGATGCCATTGGGTTTGTAGCTTCCTGGCCCGTTGTAGGCAGCCGTAGTAAGGCACAGATTTCCAAAAGAGAGAATTAGAGTCTTTTCATCAGTTTTGAAAGCCAAACCAAACCCCAAAACCACTCTCAATAAATCTTTCCAAGAGGAAAATTGATTATACATCAAGAGGGAAGGGATGCAACTTCATTAAGGCTGGGCAAAGGGCTCCAGTTCCTCCATACAGGTGTCCACCTCCCGAGCAGAGGTTTAGCCCACAGGTCGGTCCGGTCTCCTGGAGGGGCCAAGGACAGCTGTGAAAACATGTGCCTCTTCATCGCATCAGCTCATCCGGCTAAAGTAAACCATGAGGTCATGCCGACATCACTGTGTCACCCTGCAATAATTAAGACCGCTGCTTGGTTACTTTGCAGCCCCCAGACCCAGCTTGCATACAGGTGTGTTGTTATTAAGCAGCTGGTATAACAAGTCCGTGCCAGTGCAAAGTATGAAACGGCTCGGGACCTGTCCAAAACTAACACAGCCGGGCCTTGAAATGGAGTCCAGGGGGTGCAGTTCTCCCTCCTGGAGATGAAAACAAATCGTAAAGGTTAAAAGGCAGGAATCGGGGCTGGTGCTTTCTGCAAACTTGGAGGAATCTCTGCGCCTCGTCCCAGGAGGAAAGGAGTTAATAGGTAGCCAAGGCGAGGGTTTAAAAATAGAGCTTTTTGCATAGCTATTTGGTGATGTCTCTGTCACATTGGCTGGTGTTTGCCGCTACAAATCCCAGTGCGCTCCCAGCAGGTTTTTAATGTTGGGTGTTTGCAGGTTTTTTTATGGCAGGGTGGTGAATGGGGAAAATGGGCTTTGGAAAAAGTGACTTTGGAGGCGTTGGAGTCCAGGTAATGGGCTGAGTTGGGTCCTCAGTCATCTTGGCACAGGCCCGCTGGGATTAACAAGGTGGATTTGAAACTGGGAAGACAGTTCACTGAGCCCAAGGTGTGCTTTAAGCCATGTGTGTCCCAAGAAGTCCTCCTTCCCTTCTCGCGTGAGGTAGTTCCTCTTATTCTGTCTTATTAAGAGGCATGGCTCTCGCAGTGAAAGCTGCAGGTGATTTTTCTTATCGGTTGGGATGCGCTGACTAATGGCATGCAGGATCTGGCCCCGGAGAGTCACTGCTGGCAACTGAGGTCCCAAGAAGAGCCCATGGCTCTGCAATTGGAGTTTCTACCAAAACGAGCCATTAATATGTGCATCCCTATTCCAGAAGCAGATTTCCCAGTGCCTGCTGTGGCAGAATTCCCCCTCTCTGCCAATTTGGCAATGCACTGGGTAACTGTCTTAAAACAGCGTGTTTTCTGACATGTAAAAAGCTCCAGCAAAGCCCCAGATACCTCACTTTCAAGGAAGCTTTCCTTGGTAATTTTTAAGGCACGTGGGCTAAAGGATTGCTGTGAGGTTTTCTGAAGTTTTTCCACTTACTTAGAGCTCATCTCCGAGAGCCTGCTAGAAGATGCACTGGGGAGATGCGGGATTAGATAGGAAACTGGATTAGCCCCTTAGGATTTCAGCAATGTGGCTTTGGTTTAATATAGAAGATTTTATTTAATATGCTTGTAGAAACATGCAGGCTTACATAGCTGAGATCTGATTTTCCCACCCTGTTTTTCTCCTCAGTCCCATCGCTGTGACTTTTTCCCATTAGGGCGAGCTATAAATACAGAGCAGGTGCAGCCAGCGCTCCAGCATCATGGTCTGATCCGTGGGGAAGAGCTGGGTTTTCAAGCTACTCATTTTCAGAAGTCTGAGGTGCCCCTTTCCCTCTGTCCCAGTCCAGGGTAGGGGAGCAGGAGGAAAACTCAGCCCCCAGTCTTTTTTTTTCCCCACGCACAAAAGGAGCAGCACTGTCTTTCTGCTGTCTTCCCTGATAGGCAGGCGTCTGATTTTAAATCAGGACTTCTTGACGCTGGCTTCACTGCAGCTCAGTCCTGCTCCCATCAGAGAGAAGATCCAGCTGGGGACAGCTGGGGACATCTGGCGCAAGGTCTGATGCTCCATTAACGCCGTCCTTGCGTGTCCTGCTGTCTGTGACACCGTGCAAAGGAAGCACAAATCTTGGCCTGCCTGTGCCAAAACTTTCAGAAAGCTTTTTCTGAGTTAACTGAAGGTGTTAATCCAAGCGAGAGAGATGGAGCACACGGGAGGACTGCGGAGACCCCAGGCTTCCCAAAGCAGATGAAGATGTGAACGTAACCCCACGCAGGAGTGTGATACCATTAAGCTAATACAATCCAGGAGGATTCAGATGACTATTCCTTAGCGTCCTGTGTCAACAAGCCCTTCTTAGATGTTGGGCAGGACCCCAGAAGCAGTTGAGACAAACATCCTCCATGCAGAGCAAGAAAGAGGCATCCGCTGGCCCCTCCAACATTAACAAACCACTTCTTTGCTGCAGCTCCCTTTAGTCCTCACCACACTTGATGGCAAAGATGGGAGACAAGACTGAGCTGTTTGCTACGATACTGTACCAAAGCGGCGCACTCGGAGGCTGGATGGAGGCATCAGCTGAACGAGGATGCTCTGCTGTAGCCGGTGGGATTTACAGTGGTAGGATTGCTGCCATGAAGTGTAGCTGTCACTTATTTCTAGCCACATAATCTGTGTTTCTTTGCTGTCGTGCCCCACCTGGACAGCAGGGAAGAGCATTTTTGTAATCCCTGGCCATGATGTCACCTGGCTGCAGTGACATTGCGAGGCACAGAGCAGCAAGAGTGAAACTGGGGAGCGTCCCAAAACGGTGGAAAGGGACCAGGCTGCACTTAGGGGTTTTGTCAGCCCTTTTCTCCTGCTGCAGTGAAGGCTTGGCTGCCAAAAAAATGTCGCAACAGATGAGGAGCGGGAGATGTATACGCAGTCCCTGGAGACCGGGAATGGGAGTTCTGTGGAAAAGCACGGGGAATGGGAAACATCCTGCAGAATGGCTGTTGTTGCACCCATGGGTTGGATGCAGTTTTGTATTTGGCAGGCTTTTGAGTGTGTACCTAGGATTAGAAGACCTAAATTCCCTTATAACCCAGGTTTGGGTTTGGAAGGGTCAGGACAGACACTAAGAATTTCCCAAGTTTTAGCCTGTTCAGATGATAGAATTTGTGTCGGAATTCCCAACTAAAAATTAATTTCTCCATTACAGAATGAATACCGGGCACATGGATACGAGTCAGGACATATTTTAGCCACCTATTTCAGTCACCTTGTTACGAGTGAATAGGGTGGGACAAACGAGCCACGCAGGACAGAACTGCAGTATCATTTAAGAGGAGTAGTGGTGGGAAACCTTCTTCTGGTAAAAGTTAGAAGGGAAGATTTAGGTAGCCAGGGCATGAAGGAAAGGACAAGAAGGTTAATTCACATTATCCAGGGTTTCTGAATAACTGAGTGATCAGGGGTGGGGGTTGTACATCAGCAGCATGATGTTGGCGAGTCTGGAGGTGGTGGGGTGAAGGTTACCTGACATCTCCAAGATCCAAGGCAGACAATAATTTGAATCAATCCAAAAGCTTAACTAAGGGAGCAAAGGAAGGATGCAGCTTTATCATAGAATGATAGAATCATCGAATGTTTTGGTGGGAAGGGACTCCTAGAGGTCACCCAGCCCAACCCCCCTGCAGGAGCAGGAACACCTTGAACCACATCAGGTTGCTCACAGCCCCGTCCAACCTGGCCCGGAATGTTCCCAGGGATGGGGCCTCCACCCCCTCTCTGGGCAACCCCTGCCAGGGTTTCACCACCCTCATTGTAAAGAATTTCTTCCTTAGATCCAGTCTAAACTTTTCAGGGGAAATATGAGGGTGTCTAAGCAGTGGTGTGCTTTCTCCAAATGCTGGTTGAACCTCCATCACTTGGGAAATGAGGAGCAGGTAGAGCACCAGTTGGTGAGAGCAGGGTAACCAAGAGGCTCGCTTCTCTTATGGGCTCAGAGAAGTGCTGGGCTTCTTGGGACCCCCTCCAGCTTTAAACCACTTGGACCCGATTCCCTGACAGTTCCCCAAACAGAAGTGCCCCTGAAACCACCACTGGAAGGACTAGCACGGTTTCCTGTCGGTGGGGCCCTTGCCTCACCTTGGAGGAATGCATTTGCTTCATAACGGAGATAAACGGCCTGCTGTTTAAATGGAGTTTGTGTTGCAAACACCAAAGTCTTGCTCCAGGACAAGAGTTTGGCACGCCTCCTGCTTTCCTGCTGCCTCGCCGGGTGGGACGGTGCCTCGCTCTGCCGATTCGGGGTCTGCTCTGCCGAGGTTGGATTTATTATTGGTGACTGGCCTCTGCTGTTGACTCGATGATTTCTGCTCTGATCTCAGAGGATAACTCTCTCCTAGGCTGGTCTCGGAGGGAGCTTGCATTCCTTTCTTATCTCCCACCAGCATGAGTTATGCTCGCAAAAAATTAGTCCTTATTTATTAGCACAGCCCAGCCAAAAGCCATCTCCAGGATTTTCGGTTGCATGTGCAAAAATTCCACCTCCCTTTTCTTGCTCCCCTGGAGACATTCATTAGGAATAACCTCACCTTTCAGGGAATTGGATGCTCCTTCAAGGATGTTGACTTCCAAGAGGTTTGGAGACAGTGTCCCAAAGAGGTTGGTGTGTTGAGCTCATCTGTTTTCACTTAATGTAGCACTGGAAGAGCCCCTGGAGAGCTGTGAAATAAACCCAAGGGCCCATATTTCTCCCTTAAACTGTATAAATGAGGCAGCAAAGCTTGGATGTCAGGTGCTCTGCTCTTTCCCCCCCCCTTCCAGATTCAAAATAATCTGGAGAAACTTAGAACCTGGTCTTGCTTACGGTGCTTCCTAAGCTCAGGAGAGGAGCGGGGAGCCTGACTGCAGCCCCGCAGCAAAGCATCTGCCTCATCCCCGTCCGCAGGAGCGAGATGGACGTGAAACTAAAATAAAACTCATGGCAGGCCCAGCTGGACAAGGACAATTTTGGCTTGGGTTGAAAGTCGGAGGAAGCCTCTGCGCTGCGGATGCACGGAGGTAAAGAATTACAAAGGCAATGGGAGGGACCGCAATCAGCAGGAAAAGCACAGAAAGGCGCTGAGGAGAATCAGATACATCATGATATCAAACAGCCCGAGAGGAGAGAGACAATATCAGTGGCTCCCAGAGACCAAGAAATCACTGGAAAGAGAAACATCAATGTAGAGGTAGTTACAGGGCAATTAATAAAACCTGACAGAGCCCTGTTTGTTGCTGTGAGCCAGCAAAGCTCGGCTGGATCTGAAGCTATTGAGGAGCTGAAGCGGTCAGAGAATGAACCCGGAGCGGGGATGTAGCAGGGCATCTCTTCCCCTTCTCATTTGGTCCCACGCTAGTGTAACCCCATCAGTTTGGGGGAGATTGCTCTTGATTTGGGTATCCAAAAGGAAGGAGCTGGTCTCTTGAGGCAGGATCAGACCCTGGATATTCAGGCAGATACGAGGTGTTTGCAAAACATGTGGAACCTGCTGAGTCCTGGGTTATATTCCTTGCTGACGTTCCCCCAAAATACCTGCAAGTGCTTAGGGCTGGGTGGGTTTCCACGCCGCTGGCTCCTGCTGCAGTCAATGGAGGCTCGTCCTGGTTGTCCAGTGTGCACCATCAGGGGTTTCACTGGGGGGTTCCCTTTACTGGAGAGAAGAGAGAACCGAGGGCAGAGTTGTTGACTGGTTTAAGAAAGTGAGCAATTGTGAAGGGGGGGATGGAAAACCCAACCTCTGAGCTGCCAACAACTGTAAAACCCAGATTATTTGACCCGCACTTCACAGACAAGACGTTTTTGATTCCAGTGCAAAGAAATATGGACAAGACATCAAGTTACAAGCCAGAAATATCATGTAACCGGTAATGGCCCTTTATTGACATAGGAAGTGGGATGGTTTTGATAAAATAAGAGCCCACACAAATGATTTTCTGTGCATATAATTCACAAGGAAACTCTTTGAGGAGTTGTTTTTGAAGGAATGTGGTTATTATTTTTCCCTGTGTTCTTTTTTTCTTGTTCCATTATTAAAGAGAAAAGGAGTCGGGAGGAGCTTCAGCATCCCCTTTGCTCAGGGAGGCTGTGCGTTACCCGGGCCCCTTACGTTTCTCCTAAAACCCATCTGGCAGGAGCCTGGGAGAGGTGTAAATGGTGGAAAACAGCTGAAATAGGTGGACATATCCTGCATTTCGGGCCAGTTTTTCAGACTTTGTCCTCTGTGCTAAGTGTTTGTCAGACTAAAAAAGATGCAAATGCCATAGTTCACTGCTGATGGGTAAAATTATAATTGGATACGATTTTTGGGGTGCTGTTGGGGTGACAACATGTTTGCGTTTTGGAGGAGGTTGGGCTGAGAAGTTTGGAGATACTGATGCGCATCTCCAGGCTGTCTTTTCCAAGTTTGCATCGCACGGTGCAACACGGTAGGTGGGCATAGTTTGCCTCCTCTCGTCTCCCTTTGGTGATTCCTTGGGATTTCTTCTGCCTCGGACCCAGGTCCCACCAGGCTGCCGGGGTGTGGAAACGGGGATCTAACACTCAACAACCACGGGCTTACGCTGAACCCAGCGGTCCCATTTGCCGTGTATCTTGCTGCCAGTTTTCTTCACCCCTTTTGAAATCAAATGGTTCGTGAAGACCTAAATTAATTTGGGGGGGGAGTTAAAGTATCATTAAATGTGATTAATCTCTTGCTGCTGCCAATCCCGCAATCGTTTCTGGAGTCTTGCGGCTGGATTTGTAGATGGAATCCTTGAACTTTTTGCAGACCGGCATCGTGCTAGCAATGTTGTTTGTGTTCCATTTCCTCCATTTGCTTGGTGGTTGTTGGTTTTGGGCGGGAGGGTATTGAAGTATAAAAAATATTGGGAAAAGGTAAACAGGTCTGTATGGGATTTGTGTTCCCGGGCTATTTGGCTGTGGGATGTTAGCGAGAAGTAAACTCTCCGAGTACCTTTATCTCCAAGTTTACAAATAAGTTCTACTCAGAAACTCAGTACATGATGAAAGATTCAAATATACACAAGGAAAGTGTTTATTTGAACGTGCTCTCGGTTCCTCTGTTTGTGTTCGGCACTGGCTGTTTCATTGTAGGAGGTCCAAAAAGTTAATTCACCAAAAGAAGTGCAGTTTTGGAAACAGCAGGGAAGGGACTGAGGTTATTCGTGGATCTGGTTTTTGGTTTCTGTATTCATTTTTGAAAAAGTTTGTTTTGGCTTGAGCCAAACGAACCTTTTCCTGAGATCTTCATTTACCCAGCTCTGATGCACAACCATGCACCAAGCCAAGCTCAGTAAATTTCTCAGACTTTTATTTTTTTTTTCCAGGGCTGTTTTCCTCCCTGCAGACCTCCCGAAGTGCCATGGACAGGTTTCCCTGGGAATTCTGCTGGGTTTGGAAATGGCGTGTTGAAGTCGCCCAAATCTGCTGGAAGCACATTCTCCTTCCTTAAACCTCTGCTGTGTGTAAATGCACAGGCCTTGCAGATTATGCTGAGCTTTCCCAGATGGACTGGGAAGAGCCAGTGCTGGAAGTTAAAGCCAGTGCAACTGGAATTAGGGAATAGCTGGCTGGGATGGGGAGACAGGCTCTGTGTGTGTGTATAAACTGCAGGAAAGTAGGCAGCGTGAGGTGGGGCAGTGCATCAAATCAGGTCTACGTGCTGAAAGATCATGAAAATTATCTGTTATAAAAGATGCGCCGGTAAGCATCCGGGTCTAAATGTCTTCATACAGGGATTGCGTGGCGTGCCAGGAGTCTTAATGCCATTGCCATCAGGTTGGACATTAGGAAAAATTCCTTCCCCACAAGGACTGTCAGGCACTGGAAGGGGCTGCCCAGGGAGGTGGTTGAGTCCCCACCCTGGGGGAATTTAAAAGCCGGGCAGATGAGGTGCTTAGGGACAGTGTTTGGGGGTGGAATGGGCAGGGGTAGGGGAACGGTTGGGCTTGGGGATCTTAAAGGGCTTTTCCAACCCAAACGATTCTGTGATTCTATGACTAGTGTCGAGCCGTGCCAAATCCATGGCAGCCATCAGGTGCCGAATGCCCCCCATGCCAGGCTACTCCTGGGGAGCATTTGCCCCCCATGAGTCTCAGCTCCAGCACTGCCACTGTGCCCGTACCCTTGCCCTCCCCTGCCTGCAGCCCTCCCCACCTGCATGGATCACCTACTAATAGCAATGGGTAATAGTTCCCATTCCATTTGCTCTTGGCTGCCTCCAGCCCACTGCTTTTTGTACCTATTTTAAAGGGTGGTCCCACAGCCGGAGGCTGCCTGTGGCCAGAAAATTGCCAGGGCTGGCATTACGCTCCCTGCTACCTTCCCAACAAGCCTGAGGCTTTTACTGCTTTCCTTAGCTTGGTTCTTCCCCCCGCCCAAGCTTTTCATATCGCAAAAAGTGTCAGGATTTAAGACCAGCTCCTGCAGCTTCAAGAGGCACCTCTGTTTTTCTTCTCTCAGCCCCGTAGACTATTTTGTCCTGCAGTGGTGGGGAGAGAAGGGGACCGAGGAGTGTGTGTATACGCGCCGTTACCTCCCAAGCAAAAGCGATGGGGGCTATAGATCTACAGATTAAAGAGCAAGCGAGGGCCAAGTGCCAAAATGGTTGTGTCACTTGTAAGAGCCAGGGCCAGGAGCTGGGCTTAGCGGCACAAGTCTTTCCATTGCTGGTGACTCACTCGCTGACATTTTTGGCTGCCCTCCTGGGCTGAAAGGGAAAAGCAAAGGAGCCGCTCGCCGTGTGGAGCTGGCTGCCCTGGGCACAGGGGCTGCAGGAGGGGGGCATCGCGGAGGGATGCCTTCCGCCTGGCAGAAGGGGTCTTGGTCCAGCACGAGGACTCCTAGGTGCTGCGTTACTGATGGCAATAACTCTGGGTTGCGTCTAGGAAAAAGATGAAAGCTGAAGTTTTTTCATCCTCCGTGAGGAACTGAGAATTGTTAGAAGCAGCGCCCGCTAGGAAAAAGTAAAAAAGATGTTTTAAAACACTTTACGCAGCTCATGAAATCTGAAAATTTTCCAGTAATTTCCCTTTTAAGTGTTGCAGATGTGTCTTCCCTATCTGGTTCTCGAGAAGTCACCTAGGACAACTCTGTCTTTCCTCCTTATTTTTCTCTTGCTGTTGCTGTTCCGTATTTTGGAAGGATAATATTGGACACGGCACGTGGGAATTGGCTCTTCACTCTTGGCACCGATTACGCCTGCGTATGCAGAAAGAGAAGGTGTTTCAGCTGGCTGGGTTCCAGCAGAACGCACAGAACACCCCCTGAAAGGGCGAAACGCAGCCTGCCTGGGCAAAGAGGTTTTTAACCTCTTCGGTTTTTAACGCTCGTTGACGTGGCGCCGGAGATGGCGCCTTCCCAGCGGCAGATGCCCTGTGCATCTTCCATCCTTTGCACCTGCAGAACAACATGACTTTTATAGAGGGTTACAAAATGGGAAGTGTTTTCTGCCACGCTTCTAAAATTACCTTGAAACCTGCACTTTGGTTTAGGCTTTTCAGATTTGGGAGTAAGGAGTTGAAAGGATGGGAATGACACCTCTGGTTTGGTACAAAATACCAGATTTCGTGTTTTTCAACAGACGTCCTTGCAGGTTTGGTTTTGCTGAAGGGAAGGAATTTTCCCTTTTGAAAGGCTCTTTCCGATTCCTGTTCCGCGGAGAGGAAATGGGGAGAAAAGCAGGAGGAAAAAACAATTTGGTGGAACTCGCGGCAGTGCTATTTCTGTAGGGGAGAAAAACCGCAGACTTCTGACCAAAGTGCAAATTCCCCTTTGGCAACTTCCGCGCGACGGCGGTGCCCGCGCTCCCCGGGTGGCAGCTCCCGGTATCATCGCTGATGGTTTCTCTGCCAACATCTGGTTCGCAGCCTCTGAAGTCCACAGAAGTCTTGCCATTAATTTCCGAGGCTTTCAGATAATGTTCTGTATGCATGCAAGCTAATGTGGAGCGTTAAATATCCTGTTAAGTCTGCTTGGCTTTTTCCATCAAACGTGTAATTTAAATAACCTAATTAAATGAAGTCCTTTCATTTTTAGATGATGTTTAGATGATGCATATAATTGCCCTGAGAGTGCAGCCATCCAGCTGGCAGAGAAGTTATAAAAAGTAAAACATTTTAATAAAAACAAGAGCCTCCTTGGGTTTGGACTCCGTAGCTGGGATGGAAGGCCAGTGCATTGAATGTGGTTTAAAAAGAGCTGCAGGCATGGTGGAGCTGTCGGGGATGCTCTGATGGCAGAAATCTCTCTCTGACCTCGTCTGTCTTGAATTTTGGCTTGTTGGACCACGTAAAGCTTGGACTCAGGGTATGTTAGGGGGTTTTATCTCTCTTGGTTGGCACCTCGGTGCAGGACAACCTGGGAAGGGATGAGTCCCGCTTTTTTTGTGCCTCGTGCCTGAAGTGATGGGTGAGCCCTGGGGTCCTCCATGCCCAACCATCTTGGAAAGAGCCTTTCTGGGCTGCAGGAGATGGGCAGTTGTTTTGCTGCCCCTACCTTATGGATACAGCCGGTGTGGAGGAGGGACGAGCACTCTTCCCCATGTCCTGCTGCCTGTCGAATGGCTCTTGGCTCCTTCTTCCCTCCATCCCCTCCAATGCATCCATCTGCAGAGCAGAGCGCCGCGAGGAGTGACTCCCCCTGCAAGGCAGGAGTGTCTTTGGGAAGGGGCCAGCTCCATGTGTATAATATTTCCATTAACTCAGGGAGCGAAACTCTTGGGCTCGGGGCCCAGGCTGTGCTGGAGAGGCAGCGGAGCCAGAGTAATGGTGCTCGTCTATCACCCCGATGTCAGCGAGCGGCCGGGAGGACAGGGAGACCCCAGCGTGGGGGCTCACACCTGCTTTGATAATGGCGATGCCTTTGCATGACGTGAGGGCTCCTGGGACCGCATCGCCCAGCCCGGAGCTTTTCCTGAGCTCATCGCTGAGCAGGGGGACGTGGGCTGGGCTTAGGATGCTCTGAGCAATGCTGGGTGCTGCCAGCTCCCTGGCATGGCCCCATGGCTGCAGGACACCGGCTGCCATCCCTGTGCTTCGTCCCACCGGGGCTTGGCGAGGCAGGGAGGTGACAGCAGCTCTGGGGCTTGGTGAGGCAGGGAGGTGACAGCAGCTCCCTGGCTTGCTTGAATTAGCCGGAGTTTCTGCTCCCAGCCCGGTGGGGAGTGCACATCTGGTCAGCAGGACACACGTTTCCAGGACCCTCTTTTCTGCACCGTGAGTCTGTCCCAGCTGGAGCCAGAAATCCTTTGCCCTGGAGACTTGCTGTGCTGACACATCCGCTCTGGCCACAACAGAGCAAATTCTGCTGGTTTTGGTTTTTGGGTTTTTTTGGTTTTGTTTTTTTTTTTAATCTCACTCCAAGCCAGCAAGTGCTTAGTGTTTCCCTTTTCCAAAGGGTTTGTTTGGGCCACGTCAGGTCCTGCGGGGATGGTGGCTGTCTTCCCTCCTCCCCGTGTGCACCAAGAGCCTTGGAGAAGGATGCAAATGGGACGGGTCCCCTCTGCAGCTAAACCAAGTGAGATTCCACCCGATTAACACCAATGAAGCATCCCTGCCCCCAGGGAGAAGCAATATCTTCTCAACCTGCATAGGACTCCCCTTTCCCACTCAATCTCAGGATCAGTAGTGCCCACCAAGGGCTCCTTTCTTAGACCTTGCCCATGCTCAGGCATGATTTGAACCCCTCAGCTGCAGGAAAACCATCCCAGCAGGACCCCCACCCCCCGTGCTGTCGCTTCCACTTACAGATGGTGGCGGTGACGTTACCACGGTGGTCGTTTTTGTTTGCACTGCAGTTTGGGGGGACCTGGGTCTGGTCCTGGGACCTTTCTCTTTCCAGCAAAACCCTCCGGGAAAGGATGGCCAAGGAGTTATTGATGCTTCCCCCTGTCTTTTTGCAGCCAGGGTTGCTTTATTTTTGCCTCTTGCCCCCTCTCTCCTGCAGCACAAAAGGACATTCTTGTACCAAAGTATTTTTTTCTGCATATTTGCAGCGTGAGCAAAGCAGGAGGGGTGAGGGCAAGGAGGGGGAATTGAAAGGTTTGGGGGGGGGAAAAAAAAAGTCTCACACAGGGCTTAGTTTACAAGGGACAGCTGAGCGTATAAACCCTGTTTCCAAAGAGGGTTGTTAGGAGCTTTTCTGGCAGCGTTTCCCCTCCTACCCCCAGCCTCTGGCTGAGCTGCTTGGAGGGAAAACAGAAAGGGGAAGAGGAGGGGTGGGAGTGTTTTTGAATGCTCCAAAAGTCAGACCTCAAAAAAAAAAAAAAAAAAAAAAAAAACCAAAAAACAAAAAACCACCCAACCCCCAAAAAACCCCCCACTGACAGACACAGCAAGGCTCATTGAGCTGAGCAAATAAACCGGGACAAGTGGGCTCGGGTGGCTCTGGGGAGGTGGGCGAAGTGGTGGGATGGGGTGTGGTGTCCTGTGCCTCTGAGACGACGTTATTTGGTAGGGTAAATAGTCCCAAATGTCCCCCTCCCAAAATAAGCTGGTGGCTAGGCTGGTTGGTGGACCCCGAGGCATTCAACAGGGTGTTGTGCACACAGCACCCATAAAATTCACGGTAAATCCCCATCCCAAACGGTTCTGGTTTGGACCCATCCCCTCTGGTGCCTCAGGATGTGGGTCTTGATGGGATTTCGGGCCAACAGAGCGGGGGGGGGGTGCCAAGGTAAGATGCCATTCCTGGCAGATTGCTCGTAACCCCACTTCATCTACGTGGACTTTTCTTATCTGTGGGTGCAGCTAAGGATCTTGCTATTTGAATAATTGGGATTATGGTACCAAACCCAGCAGTCTCTGGGGTTTTATAGATGTGGAATTGAAAATTCGATTTCTGGGATGCAGAAGGCTTTTGCTTTCTGCAAGTCCTATTCATAAAATTCCACGATGCCACCTTGCCCTGCATTAATAATCAGATTATTTCTTATCCTTGGTCTATGCGTAGCAAAGGGCCTGGTGTTTGCACAGGACTTGTTCTCTGATATCGATGCTATCTTTGGATCTTAGCAAGCCTGTCAGCTTCTTAAGATAAAGTTCATTTTCAGGGCTGTGTCTAATTAGGGGGCAATGCTGGGAAGCAGGGAGGGTGCAGTGGGGGTTCGGAGCTTACTGCCCCGACCGTCACCCATGCTGAGTATCTTTGAAACTGGCATTGATACAAGGCAAACCCCGACTTTTGCGAGGTGTCGTGCTGCAATGTGTTTTCATCCTGTCCCAAAGCAACCGCTAACGCTGTCCAAAGAGGCTTTCGAAATCTGCATTTCATTTACATCTTGTGTTGGTGCACATACAGGTATGCCTGTACCTCAGCTGAGACAAGAGTGCTTATTAGAAACACACTTGCCGTAAATTAATGGCCCCATACACATGTATCTCTCATTAAATGCTACGGGGTGGAGGTAGGGATTGGTGCCCCGGGCTCTCTCCGTGAGATCTCTCAGCACCGTATGCAATAAATATGTTTTTAATAAGCAGTCATTAATGACTGGACAATAACGGCTTTATTAAGCTTAAATTAAAGGCATGCTTGGGAACCTTAATCTGAGGCTACATGGTGTAATGGAATATACTGGAATTCAGCTTTTTTTTTAAGACTTCTTGCAAGCAAGTATTTGCAAGCTGTTGTGGGGAAAGATGTGTTCCCCGAAGGCCTGCTGCTGCTCTGGGACCTTCCTGTGTGTCTGTGGAGTTGTTTCAGGGGCACTTGAGCATCCTTTGGAGGAGGGATGCAGTGGGAACGGCCCCTGTTTCATTCTGAGGGTGGTTGTTGCAGCTTAAGAAGGAAAACCGGCCGAGGTTGCTGCAATATTGTCGAAGGCTTGCTTGCCGCAATAATTTGGGAGGAGGGAGAGGCCGCTTTAGCCCTGCTCTCCTGCCCACGGAGTGAAACGGAGCCTCTTTCCCTCTGTACCCCCCTGCAGCATCCGAAGGAGCGAGGCTCCTTCCCTCCTGCCTCTGGCAACGGCGGCGTGTCGCAACGCAATGTTATTGCAGTCGTCTCTCCCTGGGTGGGCACTGCACGCAAGCGGCCTTTTCCACGCTGCCCTAATTCCTTGCGGGGGCTGCAGCTCCTTGAATAGTCAGATAAAGGCTTTGCTGCTGCTGCTTAACCCCTGCTTACCAAAATCACGGGGGGAATCGCGTGCCCAGAGCTGCGTGTGTCTTTGCAGGATCGGGCTGGGCTCGGGTACCTCCTGGTTGTCCTTGCTTTTAGCAAACAGCGAGCGTGGAAAGCAAAGCCCGGGACCGTGCGTCGCTTCGGGACTCAGGCGAGCAGGCAGGAGCAGAAGGATGCCAAAAAGGAATCCCACTCCTTATTAGATGATGATAAAACCATGGTAAAATAACAATAACACCTGGGCACAAATATCCGAAGTACATTAAGCTCAGGGGTTTGGCTGGAAAAAAATCTCAGGACAGCCTACAACAAAATCCCAAGCCATTGGAAAGCTATTACCATAGTCTGTCCCGCTGCTGTTTTACCACCCCTGCATCCTCCTGGCTGCCCGGTGACTGCTGAGCTCTGCAATTTGCTGCCTTAGATTGGGTTAGTTTCTGTTTTGTGCCGTCGTTGTGGCACAGCTTGCTCTTGCAAACTGGCTTTTGGGGCTGTAAGGATCAGCTCCAGTCCTTCCCCGGAATATCCAGCCCATAAATGCAGCGGGGTTGCACCTCCCTGGCTCTGCAGGGTTTCGCTTGCATCTCCAAGGCTCTGTTTGACTTGATGGAGCCAACTTTGGCGATGGTCCCGTGCAGGTGAGCTCAGATCTCTCCTGTATCTTGACTGTACCCAGTGGCCCCCCACCAAAGGACCAGTGGGTAAATGGCCCACCAGAATCGCTGGTCAGCCTGCTTTGCAAGACCTTAGGCTGACCTGGAAAAATGACTCTGCATTGGTATGAATCAGACCTTCCTCTAAGCCCAAAGCATGGGACTTGCATCAACTCTGTTCCCTTAAATCCACTTAGCATGTCCCTCTGACCTGGACCCCTTGAACTCCCTCTGCTCCTCTCCCACTGCCTTGCAATCTTCCCAGCCCCAGCTGCGTCCCCGGCCAGCCCTCACTGCCCTCTTCCAGCTTCCCTTACCATCTGGGCTGACCTGCCTCTGCCTTCTTGCTTCACAGACTCTCCGGCTATTTTTTTTTTGTTGCTGGTTTGGGGTTTTTTTTTTTTCCAATTGACTTTTGAGAATTAACATCATTCCCATTTCTCCCTACTTCCACTCAAAGTGAATGTCTGCGTCTCCGGTGTTTTAAACACAGATTATACAGGTCTGACTCCCCTTTCCCTGCTCGCTCAGAGGACGCTTACAAATCAGTGAGATGATGCCGTCAGATGAGAACGGGGCTGTGGAGTTGCTGCGTCTCTGCCTCCTGATGTCTCTGTCTTACACTGGACAAAATGAACCAGATCCCTCCCCAAATTCATCGGCTCCTTGCCAAGGATGAACAGGATCCAGCAATAAGGACTTTGCGGAGTTGGCTCCCTGAATATTCCACTTTACGGTGAAATGGGTTGTGTACATTTTAGCACCAAGTGTTGCTCTGAATTGGCTGGAAAATGTGAGATGTTTCTGCAGAATATTTCAGTGTTCAATGGCAAAAAAAAAAAATCAGCTGCAATTTTCTTTTTGGGGTGGGCTTGAAAACAACAAAAAATAAGCCATGATTTTTGGCTGCAGCTATTTGTATTGCTCTTTTAGGCTGGACTTGGTGGATATTCTTAGAGTAAGGTGGAGTTTATTTGCATGAGTTCCCTTGCTTGAAACTGAGCTAAGTTTTTGCTGCTGTAGTCCAAGATGTGCTGGGTCCTGTGTGTTTGCCTCTTCAGCACCAACTAAAATGCGGATGGTTTTTAGCTCCTGCTGAAATCGCTGCCGCTGCTTACCTCTGGTGGACTTCCAGACTTCTGCTTTCAAAGCAGGCAAAAAGCACTTTGCTTCAAAGCCTATTTGACAAGGAAAACAAACCTCCCACCTCTATTTTACAAGCTAGTTACTCCAGACACGATAAATATTTGGCTCCGGCAGAAAAGCCCCAGAGTGGAATGGCATCCCTTAAATAGCAAGCGGAACAGTTTTGCTAAGTAGGCATGGCGTTAGACTGTGGTCTCGCTCCTCCTCTTCTGAGCCATCCAGAAAAGCAAGGGGATAACAAAATATTTTGTAAAAAGCAACCCTGATGGGTAGGGGGTGTCATCCCCCTCCCCTTCTGATTGTATTCCTGATCAATGAGAGTTTACTGAGGCTCTAAAGCATCAGCTGGAGGCTTCTATTTCATCAAACCGCCCCCGCGCAGGCTGATGTACAAACACAAGAAACGCCCTTCTCTTGCACTAAGGAAGGTAAGAGAAAGTGGGTTTTACAGCTGCTTTCTTATTCTGTTTTGTCGAGCCTGGAAATCCCATTTTGGCATTCGGAGGTGACTTAGGTGTGTGCTGACTGCTCGGCCAAAGGATGCCAGGGCAGGGGCTGGCTGGCGTATCACCAGCGCTGGGCAGAGATGCTGTGTGATAAAGTTTTGGAGTGTGAAAACCCACCCAGGGTCTGTCTTGAGGTATCTCAGTAAGCCCAGGCCCCAAAATAACGTAAAAAGAGGATAACTGCTCTGCGAGGGTGTCTTTTTGTGCATCCACGTGTGTGGTTGTGTCTTTAGGGACCACGCTTAAAGCAGGAAGAGCTGCTCCAGCTTTCTGCGTTTTGCTTGGGCTGCATAGCACAGCTCTAAACCTGACTTAATGCCCAGGTTGTGTTCAAGGGTTTACTGGCAGAGTGGGGTTAACTTGAGTAAGGCCGGGCTTTGTGAGTTACTGGCTAAGCCCTTCTCCTTCATGCAAGCACTTTCTCATAAGGGCTTGCAAAAGTGTTTTGCTGAGCATTAATCACTCCAGTTCCTCCAGGTCAAGAAGGATTGTGCAAGCCATTGGGTCAGCATGTGGGGCAAGGGATGTCAGGATCAGGGCCTGTTTAAACACAAAATTAGCAGCCTCTTCCCATGTAAATATGCCAAGTGCTTTGCAGAACCTGGAGCCCAAGTGTCAGGGTGTCTGTTGAGCAGAGGATAGAGACCATAGACCTCAGAACAGTACAGACAAAGAGACGATTTGGGGCTGGGCTGCAGTTCCCGACCTGTCTGTTCCCTTTTAGGAAACATCTCCCCAGTGCAGAGCTGGAGTTTAAAGCGCTCATCAGAGGGGAACCTCCTAAAGCAAAACAAGGTTGTGAATCCTGGTGGGACTCAAACCTTTGGCTCCAGCGTGTCTAGGGACTGAAACGCTGATGATTAGATAACTGTAAACCATCCTTATTTTACAGCTCATGCTGGCTTTGATCGGAATGGGAATGAGGCACACCAGGCTCCTGGGGCGGAGGGGAGAAATGGGTTTGTGGTTAAATGAAGTCTCGGATTATTGCAGCTGAAGCACCCGACCCTGCCCCATAGGGTTTGCTGCTGGTCTTGAGCAAGGCTCTGACTCCCTCCGTGCCTCAGTTTCCCCAGCGCCGCCTCTTTGCTGCGGTGTATCAGAGTAATTCCAAGAGCATCTCAGGTGCACCTTGCTCTGAATGGAGTCAGTGGGAGCCTTCAGGGCTCCCGCAGTTTTGTTTAGATTTGGTGTCTGTGTCTGTAAGGGATTTTGGAGAGCCCATAACCTGCCAGCCCTTGGCTGATATGGTCCAGGGCTGCAGCGGTGCACATTGTCAGACCTCCTCAGACGGAGGGCTGGGGCAGATTAATGCCCCGCAGGAGGTGGGGTGGTCCTTTCAGACCCCAGAGTCTTGGGAGAGGAGACCCAAGCCTGCTGCAGGAGGCTGGGTGGGCTGAGCCCTGCCGTGGGTGCCAGGACCTCCTAAATCCTAATCCTGGCTCTGGGACTGACTCACTCCGTGACCATGCGTCTCAGTTTCCCCATCTGCAAACACTTACCCACCTCTCCGGGATGCCAAGGCAGATGAAGGAGCTGAGATGGGTTCCTTACTGATAAAATACGATGGTCCCGTGCCTGCAGGTCCCTGCTCCAGTCCTCATGCCCCAGCGTCACTGCCCCTTTGCTTGTGCAAAGCTGTCAGGTGCTGCCACCCCACTCCTCCTCGATTTCTCTTGTGCTGTTCTTCCTTTAGGTTGGGATTTCAGTGAGAAGGAAAGTCCGGAGCAGGTTAGATATTTCTATCCTGTCTGGGAATAAATGGCAGGGTTTGCTCCGTCCATGCCTGAGCACCCGGGTGGTTTGCTGGGTGCTGGTCCCAGCTCCTTGCAGCCAGATGTGAAGCACCCCTAACATCAGCCCACCACATCCACCCCAGCAAGGACAGGTTAAAAACTAATCTGCAGCCGCCTTGCCCAAAGGAGTTGGGACAGACAGTGTAACCTGCAGGGAAAACATGAGAAATTGAGACTGGGAATAGCGGAGGGAAGCAGGGAAGAAAGGTGTTTAAGTGGTTGGGTTTTTTCCACTCAGTACCCAAACTAGTGATCAGAATTTTTCTGCTGCTTGACTTCAAGTAAAAAAAAATTTCCCTGCATCAAGACCATGCCCGTCACGCCCTTGAAAAAGCATTGACTGAAAGGGTCAGTCTCATCCTGCAAATTCCGCTACTACAGCGGGCAGTCCAGAAATGGGGAAGATGGGACAAGCAGCAGGAAGAAGGAGACGAGAAAAAAAAAAAAAAGGAAGAGAAAAATGGGAATTAACCAAGTCCTGAAGCTTGTCAGGGCGGGAGTGAAATCCCCAAGTGCTACAGACGCAGGCCCAGCACCGTCTGAGCCTCTTTCATCTCTCCTGGTGCTGATGCCCCCCTTATCGCTAGGAAAGATATTTTTGTTTCCTGCCTTGCTAAATACTCAGAAAGTCCATCTTTGGCTGAAGTGGTCTCCAGCTTGGGCTGCTGTGTTTTGCCTGGTTGCTAAGCTTGTCTCATGCGTGGTTAATGCCTGATGAGATCATGGTGCCAGTTAGCGTTTCATGGATAATTCAGGATTATTCATTAACAAAATCAAGAACAAGCAGGTGTATTCATAGGCTGCCTTCATGGAAAGAAGAAAAACAACAACTTTGGGAAATGACATGAATTATTCAGGGGAGACCAAAGTGCTGGTTGAGCTGAGGGAGCTTCAGGGGGTGGAGGAGATGGAAATTTGTTTTCACAACAGCCGAATCTAAAGCTTTTTATGCCATTAACCCTGCAAAGGTAGGGGTTTAAATCAATCTTAGTGAAGATAGCCTCCTGTCCTGTAACCAGGGTGCTAGGAAGAAGGATTTAGAGAAAGGCTGTGTGTTTGTGTTGTATGGTGGGCTTAGTCAATGCCAAAGCAAGGTTGTTGGAGGGCGGCATGGGGTCTGTTTGTGTCCATGGCATCTCTGTACGCACAGAGGTCTCATCCCCCCTCCTTTGCAAGGAACTACGCTGGTTTCTGTCCGATCTGCAGGCAGAAGGTGTGGGATAAATCCAAGAAAGCTTTCAAGTGCTGCCTGGCTTGGGGGTGGATGTTGGTGTCAGCCTACGTGGTCATGGTGGTCCCTCTCGTTGTTGCCTGCAAATAGCACAGCTGCTAAAATGTTCTTCTGGGGCAGACTGTGGAGACAAACTGTCCTTGTAATGTGCTCCAGTGGGCTTAAAAACACGGCCGAGCTCAAGCACATCTTTCAGATGCCTTGTCCAGGCAGTTGGAAACCGTAGTCCTGTGCATCTCTGGTCTTACGTAGATGTCTGAACACAAAGTTAAGGTCCCTGTGCTGCCTGCCCAGGAAAAAAGTTCATTTGTGATGTGTCCGGGGGGGGGGGGAAGGAAAATGTTGACTTTTATTGGAAAAGAAACAAGTTATTGGTGACCAAAACTTGATCATTCTCTGCTCGAAATGGAATTTCTCAGTTTTCAGGTTTGTCTTTTGGGTTTTTTCCCCATAAAACAAACCAAACATTTTCAAGGAAATCAGATGCTTTCTGTGAGCTTTTCCCATTTAAATGAAAGCACAATCTTCCCTTGTAAAAATGATTTAATGGGCACTTTTCAAGCTGTCCTTGCAGGGATTTTTGTAGTTCGGCCTGAAGGGAGGAAGCTCCGTAGAAGAAACACGGAGCAAAGCAGAGCCTGGGGACTCCAGGACAGCGGGGCATTATCAGAGACTGTAGTTACACCTTCACAGGATGTCAAATTGTCCCAACATTGTGGTTTTTTCGTACTGGTGTGTGTAAATCCCAGGGGCAAATCCAAGCCTGGTGAGCTGGAGGCTTTGCCACGTGCATCCCATGTGGCTTTGGGCTGGTTTGCAGAGGTGAGCTATTCCTGGGCAACAAATTCTAGCAGAGTCTTCCCAGAAATTCTTTTCAGCTGGATGGGTGTGAAGGGGATCGGAATGGACCAGAAAGGTCCATTTTACACCCCAGAGCGTGGGTCTGCAGCTCTCCTGGCAGGGTAGCATGGGGTTGATCTCATCCTCCGCAGCTGCGCGGTTTTTTGGAGATGACAAGTGTGCAAATTGGTGGGTTATTAAGTCTGGAAGCTGGTGATGCTTAGATTTTACTGCTCTTAGGTGGACGCCTGTTGCTGTTTTCACCGTTGTCTTTTTTTTCATCAGAAGCAGAGACTTTGGAGTGAAAATGCTTTGGGATTTTTTTGTTTTGTTGTTTTGGGGTTTTTTAGGGTCTAAGGTATAGCACTTGACAGCTCGTATGCAAGGACTCACTATTTCTTCTCCTAATTTAGGCAATTTTATTTAGGTTTATTTAGGTTTTATTTAAATCAGTGTCTTGAAAATTATCCAAGGGAAGAGAAAGTCTCCCTAAAGTAGAAGAAATTTTGGGGGCAATGTGCAGGAAGGAAGGAAAAAAAAAAAGTATTAAGATGTTGCTAATGGCTGGACTCTCCTTTGGAAGCGAGATGCTGGCGGTGTTTTTCTTCCTTTCTTCTAGTCACTGTGCCCCCCTTTGAAGTTTAAATAAACTTCGAAAGCATATCTGCTGGAAGGTGTTACCCGCATCGCTGTGTTCCGTGGGGCTGGTGTGTGGTTCCCCAGGTCTTGCTGGAGAAATATGTATAGGAATGGAGGTGGGGGGTGTGTGTCTGTGTGTTTTATCTGTGCGCCTCTATTTTACACCTGATTTGTTCAGGGATAGATGCTGAAGCAAATGCAAAGTACGTGGAAGATCTTTCCAGCACCCTTTCGTCTTCACAAAGTATGTTTATGCGTAGGTGCTCTCATTAGAGTAAGGTTAACCTTTTTTTTTTT
>BOSO01016336.1:0-26049 GCA_018403395.1 Gorsachius goisagi
TGATCTAGTTAACGGTGTCCCTGCTCACTGCAGGGGGGTTGGACTAGATGACCTCTAGGGGTCCCTTCCAACCTGAAACCTTCTATGATTCTATGATTCTTCTATGATCTCCGACTTTAGAATTTTGCTATTAAAACTACCTGTATCCAAGCAAGTTTATTTTTTTTTCCTAATATATTTTTAAATGTTCTCTCTGACCACACTGGTCACCTCTATTTTAAAAACTGCTTTATTTTGACTTCACAGGCATGTATTTTTAATTTATAAATTATATTAACCGCCTGCTACTTTCTTTTCCCCTATTTTTTTTATCTAACAGCTTGTTATTTAATGGGTGCTTTCAGATAGCCTTTTAACCAGTGTGATTTCCGTTCAGCTGTATTTCCATCCACACCCAACAAAATAGCATTTTACAGATGCACACAATGATCTCTTGTGAGCATTCGTCTGGTAGGGGATCCACAAAGGACTCCCAAGCTTAGCTGAGCTGTTCCAAATTTTCAAGTCAGAAAAACTTACAAGCATTGGGAAATGGCCTTTGGAGTTTTAAAAAATTACATTACTATTTCATGCCATTCTGTTTGCATGTGACAAATACACTTTTGCCATCACTGGTATTGAGGCTACCAATGACTCTTAGGTTAGTTATTAACCACAAGAGTTGGTACTGAGCTATCTCATCCCGGATGCAGGATACTGCATGTAAAGAAATTACCACCTATTATTTTTAGAAACTCTTAGAAGTTTTGTCAGTCGTAACATGAGAAGTCCAGCAAATACTCCCCAGGTTCTTCTCGGCCAGATGTCTGTCATTCCCCATCCTCAGTGAAACTAGTTAGACCTTTAGCTCACATGTATTCAAATTTTGTGATTCTGAAACAACAGTGACTCTTCAGGGCATTACAGCCACTCTAATTTCTGGGCACACAGACTCTCTGCTGCTATCCCCACTGGACAAGTTGTAACTGAATTTTAATGCCTGTGTTCTAAGACTCACCCCATCCTAGCTGCAAGGACTGCTAGTTTTTTGGCTCAAGGATTGATGTCACCCAGTTTGATTATTATCTCATGTACAGGTGGAACAGAGAAACATTCCCTTCATTCATGTACACGGAGGCATCTTAGAACTTGGACCCCATCAACTGGTTTGAGAAACGTGCCTCAATGTCTTTTACATGCCACTACTGAGTGTACAGTTATCTCAGGTCAACCACAGCCATCATGGTCTGACTTCATGCTCACCCATGTCCTTTGGAAACAGAACTCTGTCTGTGGCCAAAGCTCCAGGGGACACAACTGGGAAGATTTGCTATCATTTTGAATGTACAAGTGTGAGTTAAAATAATTTTTTAACATTTATGTGAACACAGGTTTTATTTCTGATGCTGTTACTGTAACAACATGGCCTACAGGATTAGTTACCCTGAAGGCTGCCAATTTTTAAACATTTAGACTGTGTTTCATGCCACAAACCACTGCTCAGACTTCTACATCTCCCATAGCCCTGTTTTTTTCTTAGAAAAAAAAGGAATAAAGTGATTTAGGAAGAGTTAATACCCCTGAACAGATGCACCAGCAAGAGATGTGACAAAATGTCAAGTGGAATGTGCCTGAGGGTTTGGAATTTGGCCATGGAGGCAGCAGATGAGTCCCTAGGATGGCATGTCCCCCAGAGGCCCAGCATGCTTTGGTGACAGCTGTGATTTTTATGACCCGGCTTCGATGACAGTTTGGGAGGGGTCAGCTCTGCTCTTTTCTGACAGGAATTTGGTTTGTCATCAGATTCTAAAATCCCTCTGATTTATGGCATCAGCCACTGCTGGTGTTTTACTCAGATACATGTCCTCTCCCCATTCCCTGCAGACTGTGAGGTTAAGGTGCAAACACTAACGTTCAAATTAAACTAATCGGGAGGAAAAGGAAAGTGGTAGGTCATGAGGTGATAGGAAACACTGAGAAGACCTAGCTCCAAAATTCTCTCATTAAAAGCACTTCATATGAAAACAGACAGCTCTTCCACAGCCATCTGAACACGAAGTCTTCTACTAACCTCCACCGTCCATAACCTGAAAGACTTGTTGCATGTTGTAGGGAATTAAAAGATAACAGAGGCCTACCCCTTGGTACCATGTCCCCTCATATTTGCCAGTGACAAAGCAAGCTCCCAGAAAGGTGATCTGCTTGGAACAAAAGCTTTAAGAGTAGGTGTCAAATGCCTCCAGCCACACAGTATAAGGGCCATGTCAGCACAGCACTCCTCAGCTTCTCAGCTCCTATTTGGTGTGACCATGGTGTGCATTTTCATGGTCACTTAGCACCCAGCAGGGGACTTGTGTGGCACTTGCAGACAGTCATTTAGGGCATAGGTAGCTCCTGTTTCCCTCCTGGGTTTTCTGACCATTGAAACTTTTTTTTTTTTTTTTTGCAGGCCTGGTAAGACACAGTAGCACAAATGGTTCTCCTGCAAGCCAAGAGCCAAACTCCCACCAACACTGGCATTTAATTCATATCCTAAGACAAGATGTTATAGAACAGGTAGGTCCACTCTGATGACTCTTTCAGCTGCCACCACAGCTTAAATGAGGGGAAAACCAAGGTTGTTGCTTCCAAACATCACTTTCTCACCCTTTATTTACCTTACACGTACTGCCCTGTTACCAACCAGAGGTGTTAACTGTCTCCTGCTGAGAAGTCTAGTTCTGTTCAGGCTTCACAGCATCTGGAAGATCCCAAGGCATGGGATATTCTCCATGGAAGTGAACAGAAAAAGCTGAAGGTGACCATTCATCTGTCTGAGACAAGAAGAAAGGACTGGTTCTGAAGCAGCCTCCCTGCAGCGGTGAGAAACACTGGCCTCAGACTAATGCAGGTGTGATCGCAACATCATTAAAAAGTCCTAAAATGGGTACAAGAAGTCATGGGTACATACCCATGTAAAGGGACAAGTGTCTGCTCCAGTACTCTTCATGAGCCCTGGTATAAATGTGGCTGCATAAGCCTGGGACAGAGGCTGGAGACTTCAGGGATTGCTTTTTGGGGAGATGACAACAAAACATTCAAAATCACTGGATACTCTGTGGCCGAGCTGTGTGTGATCTGTGGGATCAAGAGGGGCTGAGTGGTGGGAATTCTCAGCATGGCACTTGACACTCTTCTAGCAAAATACATGTATTTCCTGCCTGGATGCACCACCATTCTTGCCTGGCATCCTCTTACCCTTGTGCTTCATGCATTTTCTGCCCCCTTTCCTCCTTGTATTCTGCCACATGTCATTTTTAGCAGTCTGATTAGAAGTTCCTTCCATTCCTCCATGCTCAGGTTCTTTGCATGTTTGTAAATGTGCAGTCTTACTAATTATCCAGTGATCCATTGGGTTTTCCAGGCAAAAGGTGTAAAGATGTAATTTTCTACTGTAAATTTCCAATGAAGTGAGTAAAAATTAAAGAAAATAAGACAAAAATATATTTGATCCTTTTTTATCAAGCATGAATCAAAGGAGTCCTAGGCTCATATTTCTCATTGAAAGTTATCTGACCACAGAGTTTTACAGGGTAAATACACTCCTTTCCATACAACCGATTAAAGGGATTTTACATCAGCTTTCCCACAAAATTTGCTTGAGATGTTTGTTGAATTTCTCTTTGCCCAGGCAGGGGAGAAAACGCTAATATTCCCAGAAGTAAGGGAAGAAATTCAAATCAATCAAGTAATTTTTCACCAAAAAGAAAAAGCCTGGGAGAATCTTGGTAGAGAAACAGCAAGAGGAAGCTCAGCTCAGATCCTTGCCCACAAAGGATGCAGGGGACACAGAGGATCCCAGGAGGTCCATCACACCTCCTGGGGACTTGGAAAAACAGCTGAACTGGCCTTTGCTGTGGAAACATTCCAGTTCATGTTTTTCATAAACCAGCTACAGTTTTGGTCTGTTGAAAAACTCCATCTCAGTAAGAAATGTCAGGAGGAGGTCAATGAGGACGTCTCGGTACTTCTGCAGTGGAAACCCATAATAGTTTTCTCATCCATCCATTAGGATGAAAAATATTTTGAAATATCAGAGTTTTCTGGTGAATGGGTGCTACGATTCCAACTACATTTATGTAGAGACATTTTTTTTTCTCCATTTGCCATCACAGGGCTCTAGTAGTCATGTTATAGCACTTCTCACAATTAACTCTGTGTGAGAGAGGTATATGAATGGCAATAGAAATCACTCCCCGACAGACTGTTCTGCTTCCTTTCTGGCCATATTGGTTTATGTTCCAGTTGCCACCCTAATATGCAGCTGCCTAATCCGATAGAAAATGCTCCGTAAAGACCTTAGGATGCTGCATGCAGTTTGGGGACAGCACTGAAACAGGAAAGGCCAGTGCCACATGGAATAGAAGAATACATTTTTTATTAATAACCTATTTTTTTCCCCCACATTTCCAAGTGGCTGAGTTCAGTAAGCACAATCATCCTGTTTCCTTAGAGGGATAGCAACGCCAAAACTCAGGCTTTGGGCAGGATGAGTGGCCAAAGAGTTGCAGGGAAAATAAAGAACCAACCGATTACAACTGCTAACACAATCAGAAAGTGTGAAATACTGGTCTGAGGGCCCAGAAGACTCCCAAGCTCCACAGCCATTTGAATAAGCAATCAGAATTTCAGTATCATCTATGTACCTCTAGACTCTGTAACACTTCACAGATTTTTTTTTTTTTCCCTGATAAATGTTTTCCAGATGTCCTCTACTTCTGCTTCTTGCCAGTGATACAAATACCACAAGAACAGTCTATCTCAAAAGTGTTCTGGCAAATGATTCAGGTGCTGGCTAAGACTTTAATGCGCATTGGCTACATTAGGCTTTTATAACGTGTCAGTTAGCCCCTGATAGCTACCATGTGGTGATAACGATTATTCAGCCCAAGCCCTACACGAGATGGAGAAAGTGTATGTGTAAAGTGGGAATCCATCTCTGCAACCACGCTCTCATTCCTACACTTGCTGGAGGTGAATTTGGAGGCCCGGGCTGATACCATCGAAAGAATTCCTACTCTTCCCAGCCTCATATCTATCAGTTCATCAACCACCATTTGTCACCACTATGTCTTTCTCTTTTTTTTTTTTTCTAGCTTAGTGATGTAGAGGTTGTGGATAGCCTAGTACAAATCGCGTATCTCTCTAAAGCAGCTAATGGTCCCACAGTCCGCTGGAGAAAATTGATTGTGTCAGGGTGAATGAGCGACTGCTGAGCTGATCAGCCTCACTGAAGTCAAGGTTTGCACTCAATTGCTGATATTTTGGAGTTGCATGTCAGGTATAATTTAATATTGGGAATGCAAAAGTGTCTGACTGGACTTTGGAGAGAGCCTAACCAGTCTGTTCTGCATGTCAAATTAACTACCCAGTAGTGAGCTCCCCTGGCTAAATGATCACCCGTTGGCCAGCTGCCACACCACAAAGCTCCCCATACAACCGTCTCAAAAATGGAAACTTGTTATTCTGGAGCTGCCCTGTGAATACCCGTTCTGTCAGGGCTGCAGGGAAATATTTGGGGCAGGCAGGCTGAGAAAACAGAGAGGTGTTGGGTGTCAGAATTGATTTAAATGGGCTGCAACTTTCTGCAGGAGCACTGGAGCTCAGCAGCCAGAGGATGGGAGGTAGCCAGGGTGGGAGGCTCAGGGGCAGAAGAAAATGTGCTTGAGATAAGCCTCAGATGCCTGAGAGTGTCATTCGGATGAAAGAACAGAGCACTGTCTGTTCCCACTTGAGGTGCGAGACCTTCCTAAGCTTCACAAGCACTCAGAGGTAGCAATTGTCTTCTGCAGCTGGTAAATCAATGGAGGTTGCTTCCCAGGGGGTCTTGCAGGCTGAACTTGGGACCAGGGGACATGGTACGTCTGAGAGTGCAAATGACCTTTACTTGAGTCAGCTGTGGTGTTAATGGTGCACTGCACTGAGCAGGCAGTGATTGCTCACGAAGCCTTTCTGAAGATCCTTTGAGTGTGCTGAGCACTTCTGGGTGCTTCTCCTCACAAAACATTCCTGGGTCCCTAAAGCTCCTGCATTATGCAGACCAGGAGCTCTACTGGAGCACACCACGTCTCCCTCGTTCCAAAGGAAACCAGGCTGGTTAAGGGTTGTTGATACCAGCTGTCATCCACACATGCCATCAGGACATAGTCAGCCTGTGCCCAGGAGTCAGGAGATAGAAAGTGGTAAATCGGGATCCCGATAAAGGTATTGCCATGGCCTAGAATCACAGGATCCTGCCAACCTGAAGGAGGTCTCTAGCCCAAGACCCTGCTGAAAGCAGAGTCGGCTGTGAGAACAAATCAGGTAGCTCAGGGCTTGGTCCAGCTGTCTCATGTAATTCCTCTGGGCAGCCTGTCTGCTTTACTGCCCTCATGAAATGAGCTTCAGCTGTAAGAGAGGTTTTCAATGCTGCTTTGCCACCAGAAGGCCAAGAAGAGGCACAACATATTCATGAGGGATGACAGAAAAAGCATGACTCTAAGTCAACTCTTTGCACTGTAACATTTTCATTGGCCACAGGCCACCCAAACCAGATCACATCAGCTTACATAACACAACTACTCTACACCAGAATTTTTCAGACTGCTGGCTGCTGTCACCCAGACTTCATGAAGCAAGTTCACTTATGTAAGCACAGGGTAAAGCATAGCTGCTTATGCACTATTCTTGCAACTTGCACTCTCAAATTCCCAGTGTTCAGCTGGGGTACACCACCCAGTTCTATGCTTCCTTATCTCAGGGTGCTAGAAATGGACCATTCAAGGAGTCAGTCTTCTGGGAGAAATGTCTTTCCTGCTGTAAGTTCATCACCAAGAAATACCACTCTTCTATCCTCTGGAAGCCATATGCTCCACTAACACTACAGGTACAAGTACCTAAATACTACAAGTGATACTAAGATGCTACCGTACTCCGACCAACACAACAATAGCAAAAGTTATCCAGATCCACAAGAAATCTGGAGAGACTGGTGTGCACACGAAAAAGTGGCAATACATCATATCGTCGTGAGCTAAAGTCTACGGGAGTGAAACTGAACATGAAGAGCTCTTCTGTCCTTCGTCTGACACAATGCAGTCAGAGAGTACAGATCTTCTTGGAAACAGATACCTATACCTGCCATTTTGTTCAGGTGGACATATTCTACATTACTGTTTTCTTAGTCATAAGATTATATTAGTTCTTCCCATTTTCAAATGAATTTTCTACTCCGATTTCCAATATCCATAGAAAGTCACCTCCAATCTATGACACCTAAACGGGTTTGGGACAAACAACAGGCACCCTAGATAAATATGTTATAAATATCATTCATTCCTCTTCCAAAACTATTTTCTCCTTACTTTGCACTGAGCCATTTTCTTCCTTGTCTTAGATTAATTTCCTCTTTCTATTCCATAGCCTGATGCCTGAAGTTCTGACCATTTTCAGAAGATATTCTGGCTTACTCCACCTCACAGGAAATTACCATATTTTCCACATCTTTTTGATATCCAGTAGCATTACATATGAGAAATCCTTCTAAAATCCATTTTATATCGAGAAAGTGTAAATCCAGTTATACATCGTGCTACGTCACTGTTTTACGTTTGCATTTATATTGTTCATTTGTTTAAAATAATAAATATAAGTTTATTGTAATTTATTTTTACTTTCCACATATGAAGATGCTCAGCTCTTTGATAATAACTTTGCTGGGCACAACCTATCATGTGATAGTCTGATCTGTCACCCCATAAACGGTTGAGATGGTCTTGTCTTTTTTGTTACACAGCTCTGTTAGCACTCCTGGTGACTTCGGTTCATCTTTTTCAAATACATCACTCTGCAGGGAGTGTGAGTCTACAGTAAGAGTGCCATTACTTAGCATATCTTCAGCTTTAGAGAGGCCCGTGATTGCAGGCTTGACGTGACATTTCTGATAAATAGCTTGTTCAAACATCTCTTCTGAACTTGCATATAACACAAAGGTGTGTATCAGCACCAGCAGCTTTTTAATCTGGTCTGATTTTTATGCTTGGGCTGGCAGGCTACTCAGAAAAGATGCCCACATATGTGTCACTGTCATCCTGGGCTTCCAGAGAATATGGATGGTCAACAGGTTTGATAAGGCCACAATATTAAGCAGACATTGCACCAGTATGTAGCATGCAATAGATTTAAATAATATTGGAAGTTTAGTGGTCTCACAATTTCTTTGTGTTGCTCTTTCTGCAACTACAAGTTCAATGCTACCTTCAAAGGCATTTCCAAAGTATTAGGACATTTACATATGTTTTTAACTACTGTTTATATATGACAAGATTGCTTTCCAGAAAAAGCTTTGTTATCTGCTATAAACTCAAAGGGGTAGCTGACTATTTGATGAGGTGTTGGGTGCATTGTGCCTGTTCTGGAAAAACAAGAACTCTAATCTCATGGAAGACCTGAAGAATTTAGTCAACAATATCAACATCTGAAGCTATGCCACAAAAAGACTGATGGGAACTGCTGTAAAAGACAAGAAGGTAGTAGGGTTTAGTATGGAATGACAAACAAAAGTTTTGTGGATCACGTTGAATTTTTCAAAGTTTTAGATAAGACTTGGATGTCATGACATACCCAATAATATGGTTAAAGCAGAAGAAGCAAGAATTCTGCTTGTTTGACTTCAGAAATAAGTATCTTGAGGACCCACAAAATGGTGTTCGGGCATTGCGTGTTAAAACCGTTTCATCTCTAGTTACTTCTGGAGGGACATGACAATTACCATACCTGACCAAATGGGAATGAAATGTGCCCTAATGTCCTTTCTGCAGCCAAGTCTGTGGAAAGGAATAATGGGAAAAGTTCATTCTTAGTTCTGCCAACAGGAGTTCATCTTATTGCTTTTAAAAACATTATTTTCCACTGTAACATCATTGTTTCCTCTACCACGCCCACTTTTGAATCTCATTTAACTATTGACACAGTCCTCAGATGTTTTTGTGACCACTATGGGTTCATTATGAACTATGCAAAAAAAAAAATCTCCTTAGGTTAACTTTCTAAGCTGATGCCACTCAAATTGAGGGATGTCCTTTGCTCTTGTTAGCATTTCCCCTCCTCCATCTCTCCTTTCGGCAATGAACAAATTCGATCTCTTCACTCATCTGGAAGTCTGTCATGCATACAACCTTTTTTTGTCATCTGACACAAACCCTTTCCCAGAAGTTAGCCGGAGTTGTTCTTTACTTAGTCAGCTCCATCTGTGTGGCCACGGTGCAGGCTAGCAGTATGCAACTCAAAGCTTCCTACCCAGATTTGGATCTGCTATTCTGCCAGCTGTGCCATTACCAGAAAATTCTCATCTCGTTCATTTAACAGAATGAAAGGCAAACACTAGAAGATGTTTCAAAAAACAGCTTGTAAATTTTCATTTGCCCACTTGAGCAAGTATAGGGTATGATCTATTTTGAAATCACAAGCCCAAATAACATAAAATTCAAACACAGTAAGCTTGTGTGCAGGCAAGCGGTATAGCCTATGTGTTTGTGAACTAGTTACCGACTTGTATTAAAGGCCTGGCTGTATCTCTGCCTACAAAAGGAAATTACAGAAATGGAAAAGAATAAATCTCTACCTCCCCCAAGCAACTCTGTGGTTGCAGAACAGAGGGTGCAAGTTTCAAGGGCAGGTCAAAGTCACTTTCAAAACATGGCTCTTCATGTCAGGTTATCAGACAAGGACCATCATCTTTTCCTTCCTAAAAGCCCACAACAACACAGGCTTCCATCAGAAACTGAATTACCTTGTTTTTGCCAGCAAGGAACTTTTTTGTTTCATAAACCTGATGCTTACTTTGCATCAGTACTGCAACACAAATCTAACACTAGGTCTAAGGGTCTTTAACCACTCTGTGATCGGTGAGAAGACAGATTCACACACAAGCAAAAATTGCTCCTAAGTCTTTCCACATAGTCTACCTGCCTGTTCCTTTTAGGCCTTTCAGTGCCTTTCACCAGGCTGAGTAAGGTGGCTGGTGGCTGATGCCATCTCCTTATTTCACAGCTTTCCAGATGGCATCATATACCAAATAGGTCTGTCAGAGATCCTTTCCATGCTGACGTTCTTTGAGGCACAAGAAAAGTCTTTCCAGCCTAACTGATATCCTTGCTCAACTCATGCTACCCTTTCCTTCTCCCAGAATTTCCAGACTTTCTCTCTAAAAACATGAGCTGCATCCAAAGGCCACTTTCCTCTTAAAGACATAACAAGGTAGAAATTGCTTGACGGTGTTATCACTGCCTGTGGTCTCTCAAGGGAGGCATTCTCACAGCTGCCTTCCCAACTAACCTGGGCAGAGCTCTTCTCAACCTACCAGGAGGAAGGAAGCTCAAAGCAGATGAGTTCAAGAGCTTATTCCAGGGATATGAGATTTCTGTGTGACCTTGTACAACACAGGAACTTTCCCAGCTTAGCACTTTCCCCAGAGGTGTAATTCTAAAACACCCCCTGAAACAGCCCAACTACAGCTGCTCTGAGAGCACTTCCCAGCCCCAACATGCACATTCCTCTTGGGATTCACAGTGGAACTACCTCAAACTGTTTCTCATGAAGAACAAGGCACCCATTGCCTCCTCTATACCCCCCTCCCCCAAATGTGTCCCCCCAGGTGCAGGCTTACCTGGTCATATTTCTCAACCTCACTCTTTGACTGACCTTTCAAAGCTTCATTTTTTTTTTTTTTTCCCAAGAATGAGGTCTCCCATCTTGTAAACATCATCTGCACTTTTTTGTTACCATATGTGCACTGTGTATTTGGATATATTCACATATACGTTCAACTGTTTTCACCCTAACAAGTAACCCACCCGTCAGACGCTCCCATCCTCATTTACTATGCCATAAATTTTGTGTGATCAGCTGACTTAATTAGAAATACGTTCTATGCTTGCTTTTGGATTATCAGTAAAAATACTCAACAGTGTTAGACCAAAATCAGACCCCTACGGGGGGTCTTCTTTACTGAAGATTCCCCATTAGTAAATACAGTTTTCAGCCACTTAGCTGGTTTCTGAATTGTTTAATATGTGCAATAGTGTCTTGGCACAGTCCTGGTTTTTAATCAGAATGCAAAATGTTTTAAAATCACATTTTGAAGAAATTGACAGGGTTAGTTTTGTCAGCCAGGAACACAATCTTTTCGATGAACAACGTGAAGTTATTTTATCAGAATCTTTTTTACATGAAACCTCATTGACTAACACTCATTGAATTTCTGTATTTTAACTGTTTATTGATTGTGTCGCACTGTTATTTTTTCCCAGCATCAGTATCACCCTAACTGACCTATAACTTCCCCTGTTATGCCATTTATCACTTCAAAATGTCAGCAGACTAGCTTCCTAATATTTCACTGGAATCCTTCCAGTTCTTCAAAACTTGAGAAATTAAATCTAGTATCACAGAAAAGCTCCCTGATCTACTTAAAAAACCCTTGTCTGCAAGTTAGGCAGATCTTCTGACTTTAAGATATTTAAACTTTTGTAGTTATTGTTTTACTCAGCTACTGCTGGACTGTGCCACATCTACCAGTGCACTACCCTAATGCAATAGATTTTTATTCGGCTACTTTCCAAGTTTTGTGATCCAGGAATTGCATGGGCTTTTGGCTCCTTTTCAGAGGAAGACATTGTTTTTAGTTTTTGGAGCTCTCAACATTTTGGTGCCTGGTATGATGATTGTGACCATTTTGACCAAAATTATTCTCATGATGGTCCTTTTTGTGCAAAATCCCAGCTACAAGGTCAAACATTCTCCAAGAGAAGTCCATATTCTGAGAGGCACATCTTTAGCAGCACGTCAGAGTATGAGCTATGTTTCATTTTTTGTTAATCAATGGTAATATTTTTTTAATTTACATTTTGCTTACAATTAGCTGACAGCATGTGGGCATTTGGCATTAGCAACATAAATACCGAATAAGTTAATCTGCATTGGGTTTCTTAGATTCATTAAAAGAATCTAGCTAACTGAAATTTTACTGGTTTTGTGTACAATCCAGGAGGTATATCTTCTATAAGCGCTAATGCACACGTGTATGCGTCTATATAAACTGTATCTGACTTTAGTATATTTTTCCTGCATTATCAACATGGCCAACTTAATTGTCTCATCGTCCTTAAACTTTTCCTTTCTTTTTTTCAGTTCTAAGACTCTGTTCATAAGCCTAGGAGACAATTTCCCCATGTGCTGAAAGATGAGCCAGAGGGGAAGAAAACCATCCTGGCTGAACAGAGAGCTTTGGCTGGATCTCAGAAAAAAGAGTAAAGTCTATGAGCTTTGGAGCAAGGAACAAGCATCTCAGGAGGACTATAAGGATGTTGTGAGGTCTTGCACAGACAAAATTAGAAGGGCTAAAGCCCAACTAGAACTTAAATTGNNAATGTTTCTATAAATATATTAACAACAAAAGGAGAGCCACAGAGAATCTCCATCCTTTACTGGATGCAGGGGGAACTATAGTGACAAAGGATGAGGATAAGGCTGAGGTACTTAATGCCGCCTTTCCCTCAGTCTTTAATAGTAAGGTCAGCTGTTATCTGGGTACCCAGCCCCCTGAGCCAGAAGACAGGGATAGGGAGCAGAAAAAATCTCCCATGATCCAAGAGGAAATGGTTAGTGACCTGCCCGGCCAATTAGACATACACAAGTCCATGGGGCCAGACAGAGTCCACCCAAGGGTACTGAGGGAGCTGGCGGAGGTGCTCACCAAGCCCCTTTCAATCATGTATCAGCAGTCCTGGATGACTGGGGACATTCCACTTGACTGGAGGTTGGCAAATGTGATGCCCATTTACAAGAAGGGCCAGAGGGAGGATCTGGGGAACTACAGTCCTGTCATGATCATGGAGCAGATCATCTTGAGTGCCATCACACAGTACGTCCAGGACAACCAGAAGATCAGGCCCAGCCAACATGGGTTTATTGAAAGGCAGATCCTGCTGGACTAAACTGATCTCCTTCTATGACAAGGTGACCCACTTAGTGGATGAAGGAAAGGCTGTGGATGTAGTGTACCTCGACTTTAGTAAAGCCTTTGACACTGTGTCCCACAGCACTCTCCTGGAGAAACTGGCTGCTCATGTCCTGGACAGGCATACTCTTTGCTGGGTAAAAAGCTGGCTGGATGGCCAGGCCCAAAGAGTGGTGATGAATGGAATTAAATCCAGTTGGAGGCCGGTCACAAGTGGTGTTCCCCAGGGTTCAGTGTTGGGGCCAGTTCTGTTTCACATCGTTATCAACGACTTGGATGAGGGGATTGAGTGTACCCTCAACAAGTTTGCAGATGACACTAAGCTGGGTGGAAATGTTGATCTGCTTGAGGGTACAAAGACTTTACAGAGGGACCTGGACAGGCTGGATCCATGGGCTGTGTCCAACTGTATGAGGTTCAATAAGACCAAGTGCCGCACTTGGGTCCTGCACTGGGGTCACAACAACCCCATGCAATGCTATAGGTTTGGGAATGAGTGGCTGGAAAGCTATTTGGCAGAGAGGGATCTGGGGATAGTGGTCAACAGCTGACTGAATATGAGCCAGCAGCATGCACAGGTGGCCAAGAGGGCCAACAGCATCCTGGCTTGTATCAGGAATAGTGTGGCCAACAGGAGCAGGGAAGTGATCATCCCCCTGTACTTGGCACTGGTGAGGCTGCACCATAAATACTGTGTTCAGTTTTGGGCCCCTCACTACCAGAAGGACACTGAGGTGCTGGAGCTGTGTCCAGAGAAGGGCAGCTGAGGGGAGACCTTATCACCCTCTACAACTGCCTGACAGGAGGGCGTAGTGAGGTGGGTGTTGGTCTCTTCTCCCTGGTAATGGGTGATGGGATAATGGGAAATGGCCCCAAGTTGCACCAGGGGAGGTTTAGACTGGATACCAGGAAAAATTTCTTCACTGAAAGGGTTATCAGGCACTGGAATGGGATACCCAGGGAAGTGGTTGAGTCACCATCCCTGGAGGCATTTAAAAGATGGATAGACGAGGTGCTTAGAGACATGGTTTAGTACTGGACAGGTATGGTTGGACTTGATGACCTTGAAGGTCCTTTCCAACCAAATGATTCTATGATTCTATGAATTCTGTATGCCAACCAACCTAAAAATGAAAATAACTGCCTTCCTTTAATTTGAATCAACTTTTTTACTATCCTGGTTAGGAAAACCAGGCACAGGTAGGTATATTTTTTTTGTTAACGCTCTTATCACCAAGTATGTCACCAAGTCCGTAAACATCTATCCTGACTGTTTTTATCTTCAGTAATCCTTAGGGATCTGCTTGCTAATTTTGATTAAGCTTGCTTTTTCTGACTGGACGATCAGAAGATGTAAGTCATTGCTGCTACTGCTGCAGTGTCTGTGCCAGTGCCTCTGCACTGGGAGGCACTCCAGATGGCCCCTGTGAGACACGGCCCTCTTCCTTGGTAAGGAGATGTAGAGAAGATAGGATATACCTTTTTGAAAAGTCTCAGTCCCGTGGTGTAGCATGCACCAGCACTCAACTGAGTCAATATGAAATCTGTATTTTTAACACTTCCTTTTTCAAAGTCTGGCAATGAGGACTTGTTGAAAGTACTCATTAGAATTGCCTTTTTCATAGCAAGCATGCAAAATTGCTGAGCAGATGGTGGATCTGAAGAAATCTTTGAGAGGATCAAGCAGTAAGAGTAGCGCCTTTTTTAACCATGAAGGTGACGTTCACTAGCCATGACACTACCCTGTATGCTTCAGTCCCTCTTGTGCTCTCTTGGCCTCTTCCTTTCTTTTTGCAGTTGTCAGCGCTGTGCTTGTAACAGGACCCCACTAAAGCCATGCAGCACTTTCCATTCTCCCCAACAGCATTATGCACATGCTCTACTAGCTCAGCTAATCCCTGTATTTCTCGAGAATGGAGGTCACCTCCTGGGAAAGGACTGAAGGGAGATTCCTCCTCCTCTGTGGAGATGCCAAATACAGCAACACATGGAGCCAGTTGGTGCGAGTTCATGAACAAACTGTGACACATAAAAAAGGATCTCTCTAGTGGTTGTTCTTTTTTGACATTTCCAAGTCTATAAAATACAAAGTGACTATTAAAATGCAAAATCCAGTCTTATTTCATCCCGTGGCTGCTACAGGGTGGTAGCAAATTGAGAAGGAGAAGGGAGTTTTCCCTGCAATCATTTCTGATTCTAGCGCTGATCGTCCTCCCTGTTTGTTCGTACATGGTATGGGGGAAGGACTGGGCTCCCCTTAGTCTAGGAATATGCAGCTGACTTACTGGCTTTCTTCAATAGCACCGTCTATGATCTCCTCTTGCACTGATAGTGTTTTAGGGATATATCCAGGGTAGTTTTCCAACATTCTTCATTGACATCCTTTGAGTATCAATGCCAATGTCAAGAGAGTCTTTTAAATAAACACAGATACATACCAGCCAAGGCTTTGAGAGGAAAGACAAAGGCTTGAATGAGGAGATCTCTGTGGCTTGCTCAGATGGGGTACTCTGGAAAAATCACCAGAGAAAGCGGGAATGGCACTGACTTGGCTTCAACTTCTTTGGATCTCATGTTCTCATGACCTTGAAAAGTCAGAGAGAAGGGGAAGACAGCTAGTATTTTATGTCAAGGTCATGAGTAGCATGGATAGGACTCTGTCTCTGCGCCAGCTGAGGTCAGTATCCAGAGCTCACATTAATTTTGATACAGCAAACCTCGCCACATCTTCTGGCAAAACAAGGCTTCTGTAAGGTCTTCTAAACCTAGGCCTGCTGCCTCACCGGAATCCTTAAGGAGACCTTAATGGGACAGTTGATCTGACACACGTCTCAGTTACATGTAGTTAACCTCACTATTCACACTAGGATTGTTCCCTCAAGGACAGAGGAAAGCAGAGACTGGACTAAAGTATTCCCAGCCTGGGATGTGAACATTTTCCTCTGGAAGGGGCAATGAGGTGCTGTGCATAATCCTACGTCTGTTTTTGTTGAAAGTCTGGATATTCGTAGCTTAGTGACACGATCCTCCTGTTCCTTGACAGTCTAATGAAAAATGAAAGCCATGTAAGTGAAAAGTCCCCTAAATCCTAACCGTTCCCCCCCCACCCCCAAATCACTATTCTCTTTCACTAGTATTCAACACACTCTCTGCAAATGATGTCCGTGCTTGTTATTTTCGTAGTGGTACTGTCAGCACTGACTGCTCTTGCCCTCTGCCTCTCCTGCAGCACTGGCTGGAGTGCTAACCTTGGCAGAAGCCATTGTGAAAATCTTACCTTAAATCTGCCTTATCGCTTCTAATAAATGAGAAGGTCTTAGCCATGGTGTCCCAGCTGAAGGCCAACCCAGGTAATTGCATACTGGATCCTTGTAGTCCCATGCAATGTCAACTAAAGTCAAGGATTTTCAGTGCTGCCTCAAGGCTTTATGTCATGCACTCTGACGCTCAGCTCATAGCAAACTATATGCTCCATCATCACCTGAGCACCCACTCCATAACTGGCTCTGCCTTCTTTCAGCATCACCCCAAGATATGTCACATTTCTTTGCCTGAATAGATTTAATACAGGACTGTAATGTAAATATTTTCCAAGCTTTATGTCCTGTGTTGTGTGATGATGTAATCAAAGACCTTACCAGAATGCAACTAACAGGCATAGACTCGCTAAAGCAATTGTGACTCTGAATTTCCTAGTATTTTGAAATAAAAATCTTAACTTTCATGCTATATCATTTTAATTTCTTTTTTTCAGTGCTAGAAACATCTTTTAGAAGCTATCTATTCCTGTGCTCGGGTTCCTCTGATCTACCATTTCTCATGCCCTTGGGGAGGTGGGGAGGTTTCAAGCTTTTATTGAATTTCACCAGATTTCCCTCATGCTCCTGACCCATGTCACGGCAAATAATTCTACCTAGATGGCAGGTCACTGGTGCTTGTGCTACATCAGAAACGATAGTGCATGCTTCTGTATAACAGAGAGGGAAAAGCATTTAAAACTTTGAAGCTAGGACTTGAATATTAGACAGTAAAGTGGTCAAAATTTATATGCTTTGTTCTATAGAAAGTTCTGATATCAACATTTATTTTGGATGCACATCTGGACGAAATTTTGAAACAGTAATCTTTTTACTGAAAGCAAATTTGTCCTTTCTCAGAAGAAGTTTAGCTTCAGCTTGGTTTGATATAACTGTGTGCCCCTTGGAACTGCTGTGGTGCCTCATGAGAGTGATACATCATGTTTCTCAGTCGACGAAGTTCCCAGCCAGCATCCTGTGATGTTTTGTGGCCATCTGACTCTCAGAGTACATTGCAAAAATTTAATGAGAGAGATGATTATGATGCATTATGGGAGTATGATGTTTATAAATTAAAATATCCACAAGGCACATAGTAACTCTTGTGGACATAAATTAAAGCTGAACTGCCCCGTCATGAAATGCTTTAATTCAGTTTGACAAACCAAAGTATTTCAATTTAGGCTGAGCTAATTCAAAACAAAGCATTTTATTTTTCCCAATAGAGAGTAAAAAACTCCAGAAAAATGCCATGGGGAAATTCAGGTCCCTTAAAGACTGCATTTCCATTCAGAAAAAGATATTCATGGGAAGTAACTGACCCCCTATAATACATACTCCATTTCCACATATTTATATAAACATATAGATAAATATATTACCACAAATAAAGAAATATAATCCAGGTCTGTTAAATATAGCTTAATGTGCTTAATATACAGTTGGCGATGTTTAAATTACAGTTTGATGTATAATACCCAAGTAGCAAGTTGGACAGAGGAAGCATTTACTTCTAAACCCTATATGGATAAATCTATATGTTGCAAGCTCATTTCACTGGAAGTTGTTTTTCTTAGTTTCTTGGGAAGAGAAGAAGAGAGAGCTGAAAGGAAAAGATGATGTATTTCATCTCAGCCTTGATTTGTTCACAGCACTGACAGGCCCTCTGTTGCTTCATTATTATCCTGTAATACTCCTAGCAATTGGGAAACATCTCATTACTTCTGCACAGTTTTCTGGCTTCCCATTTTACAGAGGAAATTTGTTTCCCTGAGACAGAGCTCTGCCTGTTGCATTGTGGCAGAAATCTAGTGTTTATGTGTTGCTGGCAAAGGCCTACCTACACCTTCTCTTTTAACACTGTTTACTGGGAAATATTTCACTTAATGAGAGCTGCAAATTATTTCATTTTGGACTCCCAGAAAAACTATTTCCCAGCTTTTTTCAAAATGATTTCTGTTTCCTAGAGACCAAAATTCTGTTTATGCCCTAAATAAGAGTCCTATCCCCAGGAATCTGTGCCATCAGAGGTGGAAAGGTGCAAACAGCATCAAATTCAAACATCTCACAGTTTTTAATGAGATTTCACCATAGGAAAAGTATGGAATTACACTCTTGTTATTCTTATTTCAGGAACCATGGGTCATTGTAAACTGTTTCAGACAAAAAATAATGGCAAAGCAGCTTTAGAAATTGATGGCAACTGTTCTCGCCATGACGCGGCTTGCCACTTGCTTGCAGCTGCAACTGGGTTTCTGTAAGAAGTGCAGCATTAACCTGGCCTGTGACATAAGGGACCCCACAGCCACGTCAGCTCTGCCAGCTGGATCCTGCTTCCAGGAACAGCAAGGAGTCCTGTAGGAGGGGATATTTCTGGGACAGAGCTGAGCCATAGGGGTTGCAAGCAGCAAAGGGTTTTACAAGCCTGTGTAGACTCAGAAAGGGGGCACATGGGGAGAGCCATGTCTGGCCTTGCCCTAGGCTTTCTGGCCCCACCTGACTATGATGGCATATGACTATGCCGTAACAGTTTGTGACTGTGAGCTGCTTCTTGACAAGCAAACTAGACTGCCCATTTTCCGTTCCTCGTTTTGCTCATTGAGCCGCAGGGTCTGACTTGCTGCTCTGCCTCAGCTGTCTGCCCAGAGTTATCCATCCCCATGACCTTTCCAGAGTCTCTGCTTTCCAGGATGTGTGCCCGGCCTCCCTGGGCTGGAGAGAGCTTTCCATTCTGTCTCATAAGATGCAAGCCCTGGCATTTGGGTTTATTGAAGCCTATTTTTGCACCTGTTCTACCATGTGATCAAGACTCCATCAATAGTCTGAATGAGTGCCCCCTCCTCCCCATCCTTTACCACACCACCGACTTTGTCTTCCCTGCAAACTGCATTGGCTATGAGTTTGTATTTCTCACAGCATCCTGAAATGTCCTGCTTGTCCCTATTAGCCAGGATTGCACGGCTGGCGTTTCCACTCAAAAGTATCACCATAGAAGATGAGCTGAAAATAAACAAGATAACAGCTGACAAAAGAGATGGAAAATATTGTCTCTGGAAGGAGAATAACAAATGTATTGTATTGTAAAATAGAGGGCAAAACCACTCTGGGAGGTATGGATATAGCTTCAGTATTCAGTCATGGGTACTTTCAGCTTGTATGTAGGTAGGGGCATCGAGGTCCTGTGAACCTTCTAGAGAGACACCAGCACCCAGGGAGAGACAAGCCTGTGCAGTGCAGGTTGCTTTTTCTCGGTGTCCTGAGCCCTTGCTACATGACAGCATCACCATCTGTAGCTGCAATTTTGAGCTACAAATAGCATGAAACATTTTTTCCTTCCTCCGTGCCCGCTATGCCATTCATGCTACCAATGTCCTGCTGCAGACCCATCCAGTCCTTATCCCATCTACCCTCCCCCTTCCCTATATTTGTGCCAGTCTTATTTTGAGCCCATTTATGTGAGCCATTAATCATAGCGTGGTTAGTCATTTAAAAATAAAAAGAATTACTGGTCTGTGGACGTGACAAGTCATTTCCAGCTACTGAACAACTTGGCAAGGGATTTTTTTTTCTCTTTGGTTGAAAATATTCTAGATACACCAGGGAAGTTTTTTATCTGTGTGTTTGTATAAAGCAAACAAGTAAATGTGTCAGAGGGGGCGAGATGGGAAACAGCCAACTCTTGAGCAGTTGCTAAAAGATGACACTTTGTAAACTATGTTGATAACCCTCTGTGGGAGGAATAGCAAAAACTTAATTAGTACTGAAATACATTAGGAGAAGTTTTATTTTTAGAGCTCCGAAAGGAGCCTGCAGGGACTTCTTGTCCTTAACTTCTCGTGCAGAAGTACAATGCCTTGACTCCACTGGAAGGTGAGAGGCTTGACAGGGAATAAGGTGACCCACAGTTTCCTGTGACTTAGCTCTGTTCAGTCTACACTAAAGTCTTGCTGACTTCTAGGAAGGACAAAATTCAGGCTTGCAATTTCTGGGATCTAAATTAAAACAAAGAAGTAAATAGTCTTGTCACTGGGAAAGGACCTCAGCTATGAGATGTCCCAGATTGGTTTGCTGCTGACTCTTTGAGTAATCTTGGAAAAATCATTGAACTTTTTGCACTTCATCTCTGTGCTGGCAAAGGGCAATAGTAGCAGCAACTGGTACACAAATAGCTTTTCCACCTTATCAATATTTTTTGGTTTTAACATATGCTGTGCTTTTTGCATTAAGACGTACCAAAAACCTTTTAAAATTACCTACAGAAGGACAGAGATGGTAGATGAAATAGCTGGTAACAGCATGCTAGGATCATTCACCCTGCATGTGAGACCAAGTCAAAAGTTTAATTCAGGCACCTGAGTCCAAGTCGTCTTCTTTAAACGTTAATATCTTAGCTGCCAGGCCATTGGGTATTCTAGGTCAGGCCAGCCTCACTCTAGAGTAAGAGAGACCCTTTTTCTTCCAGATAAAAACATTTCATTAAAAATAGCTCTGGCCCTGCAAAAATTTGTACTTTCCTGATAGGAAGGTGTTGTGTTCAAATATTCTTCTCCATTCCAGATCATATTTTGCAGCTTTCACTTTGGACCAGTCTCACCTGGTAGGTGGGTTTTTTGATGATGCTTCAGTTGAAGTGGATGGAAAATATACTGTGAACTCTTTGCTGTTAGCGGCATTTAGATGTTGCACTTATCTGAGGAGGCCACTCCAGTCCTGGGGCAGGTCCCTTGGTTTTACTGCAGAGCACAAGATAAATAATGAATTAGTAATAACAAAACCCAACAGTGAAAGCCAGTTGCTGAGACCCATATAGGAGCACTGTTGTGGATTCCTCTTCCACTGTGTGAAAAGTCAGAGATGGCATAGCTGAACAGGAAAACACGGTGAGCAAATCTTTGTATAGCATCATAGAAAGAAACCTAAAAATAGCCCAAATCTCCTTTCTCCACTTATTTAAATAAATCAACTTTCCAAGGAGAACTGACACTTTGCAACCTCACAGCCATATTTATAGGAGGTGGTAATAATTTGCAAGAATGGTCTAAGCTGGGAGGGAAGTAATTGATCTGGATGGCCGCAACAGATTGGTGATGACTGATTTAAACTGCATCATGGTCAGCTGAGATTAAATAGCAGGGAACTTTAAAAAAATGTCAGCTGAGCAAGAGAAAAGGCTTTGAGGAGGTGTGAAAGAGTCAGAGAGCTTGGGGCGCATCAGGTCAAGGCTTGTGATCTCTCCCAACACAGGGCTTCTCCAGCAACCCAAGACATGAGATGCTTGCAGCCCTGAGGGATACTAAGGACAAGTGATGCTAGAGCTAGAGAGCTCTACCTCCCTGCACAAGAGGATGCGGTGTGTCAACACCATGGAAAAACAGCCTGTGACATGCAAGCATTTGAAAATCTGTCCTTGGGCTACCCAGGGTAATGCTTTGGAGCCACTGGTGTTGGTGTGATCTGGATGATCATCAGCCATAGGAAGAGCTGAACAAATGCTCTGGTTGCAGCCAGCCAGTGTCAATGCTGTATGGACAAGACTAGCAACAGCTTTGCTGTTACCTTCAGGAGGCTCCATGCCATCCACCCTGTACAGAGCCACATGGATGGTGGTTCTGGGCCAGGATACCCAACTCTTCAGTGAAATCACTTTAGTAAATTAGATTAGAAGCTGCCCCGCATGACGCCTCTCTGTGGGTATCCCATTCCCTGGAGCTTGAGTAGTTCCGAAAACTTCTCATCACAACAAACAGCTCCCTTGTTTCCACTACAGGTTGGAAGATAAATGAAGGGAAAACCAGCCATGCCAGGGAAAGGAAGCCTGCAAACAGTTTTGAATATAAGTGAAATATAAATGTCAGTGTATGGTACTGTGTCAAGAAACACTGCTCTGAGCCACATACATCTGCCCCCCTTCCTGTCTTTTAAGATCCCCCCCTAGTCCAGCTGACAGCATTGTGTTTTAATAACTGCCAGGCATTGTCAGACACTTACCAAGGAAGGGTGCTGAAGAACCCATCAACTCTAATGAGCAAGAGAGTTTTCTTGTGTGGTGGGAATAATTTCTTCAAGCCTATTTCCAAGATGGGGAGGAAGCTAAAGGCAAACTTGACCTTAGCTGTTAAAAGCATCTAGCTTTATTAGAAATTGTTGCTAAAGCACCAGCAATATTTTACAGCCTGTAAAATCACTCCTCTTGGGGAATTTCAGCAGTGGGAATTTTCTTCCCTGTGCTTTCATGCCCTCCTGCTATACACACTGGAGGGAGAAGGATCAGGGCATATTGAAACAGATGTAAGAAAATGTCTGCATCTCTCCTGCTTTCTCTCCTTACAGTACTGTGTGAACACTGCCTCCTAGAGATTCTCAGCCTCTCCCAAGTTTCGTGGCTACCTCAGTTTGAGAAAGTAAATTGCCCTTGCTGCTGCTACCTCCTCCTTCTTCGTTTTCACTCCCAGTTCCTGCTCAGTGGTGGGATGACCAGGAGTGAATGCAAGTGTTCATCATCATAGCCATAAAACCTTTCTAAGAGATACAAGAGTGCCATTTATCATCCTGCAACCAAGCCTGCCAAACCAAATGCCCAGGTTGTTTTGGGAAGAAGAATGAAAGGCTGCAGCTGGTCATTTGAGAGCAGTGGCTAAGGTGGCATTTCTGTTTGCCTAGATGGTCCCTCAGAAAACCACTGCCAGGGATTTCCCACTACATAGTGATGGGAAGAAGTCAGGCTAGAAGAGATCCATCCACTTAATTGGAAAGTTCCCTGCACCCTGCAGCAGCATGGTACACAGATTCACTTATGGGAAGGCAGTCATATGCCATCCAAGATTGGTAGCAGAAACAAACTGCTGAGGGCTTCCTCTGTCATCGGCCAAGCGTTAATCATGTTTGGAGACGTAGTCCAAGGTCATGCATAGCAGATAGGGTGTCCAGTTGCCACTTGGACTTCTGAGAGCCCACTCTGTTGTGGCGAGCACAGGCCATGATTAGTGCTAACCACACCGTGAAGTGGTTGCAAGCTGAATTAAAACATGTCATAAACATGTCATGTGCATAGCCACTAATGTGATCGCTTTGGGTTTTGGGGAAGAGAGTGAAGAAAAGATCAAATACAGCACAAAGGAATCCCTGAGAGACAGAAAGATTCGAGCATTTGTATCCCCACCTGGAAAGTTGAGTTGTTGAAAGGAGACTGTGGTTTTAAGGAAGCTCACTGGATAAAATCTGACAGGGCGATAAAAATAGTTTGTGTTTTTGTTCCATCTCCAGCAGCACCCACGTTATTCCCAGCATGGTCATGACTTAGGTCTCAGCCTCCATTTGCCTGCTTGGGGGAGATCATTTCATTGTGTCAGCTGTTTCAGAGTCACAGATGTGGACAGCACTCCTAACTTGCAGCAGCCATCTTCCATGACAGCAGTAAAATTCAGCAATATTCCTTTACCTGAATTTATCTGAGTGACAGCCTCTGCCCTGCCTCCCACAGCAAGTGCCTTTAGAGACCAATCCAATACCCAGTGGCGTCACCTGGGGCTAACCAAAAAGGCAGTTGGATGGAATTGTTAGGGTTAGGATTCAGCATGTCTAATTTCAGGTCTCTGCAAGGAAGCGGTTTATGACTCAGTGGGTTGCCCTGGGTCACCTTTACAGTCACAAAGAGAAATAAACACTTCAGAACCTGATCTGTTTCACTCATTTTAGATGTCTACATTACAGTGAGGTAGCTAGCACTCTGTAAAAGGGAGACTGTGCATCCAGACATCTAACTCGGAGGACGATGCCCACATCTGGACAGCTGCATCCCACCTGTTGTGACTAAAGGGAGAGAGTCCATCATACCCGCTCACATTCAGAATTTATACCACCCAAAGCCCTCTGCCAAAACCAACAATCCTCTTCACATGATGAGACACTCAGTATTGTGTGGTTCTCGGTTACTCCTTGAAACCTAAGAAATCAGAAACTGTAAGTGCAAGGAACTCTTTAGTGCAACATCAACCTTACCACACAAGTGCATCTTCAGTAAGTGAAAGCCCAGCTTCCACTCACAGCTTCTGGCTGACGGTTCTCAATTTGCCCACTAACTTAAAAACTTTGTAAAAGCTCTGTGAAATAACAATGGATGCAATAAGGGAAAAATTTAAACCCCCAAGATTTCATAGAATCATAGAATGTTTTGGGTTGGAAGGGACCTTTAGAGGTCATCTAGTCCAACCCCCAAGATTTGCTAAGAAATGTGGCTCAAATTGTTTTTACTAAAGCACAGGCAAATGTTTTTCTGAAGTGAGACAGAATAAACCTACAGCTAGAATTTGAAACACCTCAAGTGACGAAACAGTACTTGAGCCAGCAAGATTGCAGCTTGAGGTTACGGGCAGCTGGTTGCCTAGAAACTGATTAGATGCAACTATGAAAATAAGTAGCTTATTTTCATTGCAAGGAACAAAGCTGATTTTATGTGAATCAGTTGAGTTTCTTGAAATTCTTCCATTTCTTACAGTATGAAGCAATATTTGTAACAACAATACGTAGTATTTGTAACATAGTAAGTAGTTTTGATGTGAATTTGCCTAGAAGGTTATGTGACAGGAAAAACAAGGAAAATATATCTGTATTGAATTTGACAGGCAGGGACTTTTCCATCTTCCATGACTCCAATTACTTCACTTGCATTTGATTGGAATGAAAAAGCCACAGAAGACTTGGAATTGCCTAAAAAACTCACATCTTCCAACAGTTTGGTAGAATGGTTCGAGACGCTTATAAACCTGAGCATTGCTTCAGTGTTTAACAACTGGGGATTTTGGTGCCAACATGTAATTGTTGGTTCATTCTGGCTTGCGGCACCAGATAGTTGTGGTCCACTCTGGTCTAACTAATGGTGCCTTTGCTACATCCTGATTTTTTGCCGTTGTAGTTCTTATGCTACTGGTTGCCAAACATGTGGAATCCTCAATATTTTAAGCCCTGAACAGAATCATAGAATCACAGAATATCTTGAGTTGGAAGGAACCCCTAAGGATCATTGAGTCCAACTCCCATTTAGATTATGTATTTATATACACAGACCATTTATTTATATAGTGGGCCTGATTCTGTACCGTTTCTCATCTGGAGGTGATGCAGTCTCTTTGCAATGGAAAGGACCTGTAAATGACACAGTTGCCTAGGTCAGTTCCCTGGACAGTGCACACTGCTCAAGCATTGGAATGGGCTGCCCAGGGAAGTGGTTGAGTCCCCATCCCTGGAGGTATTTAAAAGACAGGTAGACGAGGTGCTTAGGGATATGTTTTAGTGGCGGAATGGCAGATTTAGGTTAATGGTTGGACTTGATGATCTTAAAGGTCTTTTCCAACCTAAATGATTCTATGATTCTGTGATTCTACTCTCTCACATGAACATGATTCCTTATAGAGGAAAGATAAGCAGTGCACGTATGCTGCATACTAGTTGTTGATCTGATCATGTGGAAAGGAACATTGCAGGTGACAGCAAATTAGAGCTGAGTGTAAATTTTTTTGAGGGGGGTATGCAGTGTGACACTGCACAGGATGGAACCTTGAGTCCAACCTTTAACCTAACCCTGCCATCCCACCACTAAACCATGTCCCTAAGCACCTCATCTATCCTTCTTTTAAATACCTCCAGTGATGAGGTATCCACCACCTCCCTGGGCAGCCCATTCCAGAGCCTGACAACCCTTTTGGTGAAGAAGTTTTTCCTAATGTCTAGTCTAAACCTGCC
>BOSO01016339.1:0-17289 GCA_018403395.1 Gorsachius goisagi
CAGTGAAGAAGTTTTTCCTAATGTCTAGCCTAAACCTGCCCTGGCGCAGCTTCAAACCATTCCCCCTCGTCCTATCATCTGTTGCCAGGGAGAAGAGGCCGACCCCCACCTCACTACAGCCTCCTTTCAGGTAGTTGTAGAGGGCGATAAGGTCTCCCCTCAGCCTCCTCTTCTCCAGGCTAAACAATCCCAGTTCCCTCAGCCGCTCCTTGTATGACTTGTGTTCCAGACCCCTCACCAGCTTCCTTGCTCTCCTCTGGACACGTTCCAGCAATGCAACATCTTTCTTGTAGTGAGGGGCCCAAAATTGAACACAGTTCTTTCTCCTGTCAAAATATGTTTCTGTCATTCTTGGTCAACTTCTTTTAGCTTCTTTTGTTCTTGCTCTAGACTGTCTCCCCCAGTATTTATTTCCTATCCTATTTCAGAGTTATACATTAAATAAGAAATTACTTGACAAAATAACTTTTTATTTAGATTTAAAAAAAAATATTTCTCAGAAGAATCTTTAATTGTGTCTTAAATTTTGAAATAATTTTTGTAAGGCAAAAGGCAAGTATATTAATGGGAAGAGGTTTGCCAGGTTTATTGGTATTCAAAATTTTTTTGACTTTTAGTGGCATCTTGAAGGAACACTGTAAATCTGCAAGGTTTCCTGGACATAAGGAAGCAAACCAGAAGCAAGACAAATGAAGAGAAAATTATTTTCATTGCTTTTCTTTTTCTTGTCCATATTTTTCTTTGTTATCCTTTTAACTACTTAGTTTTTGAACCTACAGTGGGGGGAGCAGGGACTAAGGACAAAATTTATACCACAATGAGGTTATGTTGTGTTTTACCATTTTGCAAATACAGCATTAAGAAACTTATCCTACTCCATTGCACTTTCTATCCTCAGAGGGAATGGCAGTTGTGCAGTGTCTTAAAATATCATGTAACCTGACACAGTAAGATACGAAGGATATGGCACAGCAAGGATTTAATGAGCCCTTTTTTTTGTCCATCACCAGAAGCTTCCTGCAAGGCATGCCCATAGCAGTGGTTTAAAATTGTTACATTTCTTTTCCTGTTTTTCCTATCTTTTTTTTAAAGTTTGTTTTAGTATAAACATATTTGCTGAAGTTCAAGGACAAAATACTGCTGCAAGATGTGTATGTGTAGTTTTGAATAATTTTAAAAAATATTTGACGTTTGTCAAAAGATGCTGTCTCATCCTGCGATGTAAATATGTGAATGTACAAATTGAATTTTATGTCGAGTTGGATGGGCCCCCAGAGAGATACTATTGTGCAAAATGTACTATGCTGTTTTGCTATTTGTAGACTCAGTGTTTGGATGCCTGTTCAAATGTTTCCTGAATCAGTTGCAATAGGAAAAGTAGCATTTTTAATATTGTGACTAATGCTTATATCAGAGCTAAGCATTATCAGTGACAGTATGCAAGTGCCTCGCTAATGCATGTGACTTGGAGGCACTATGCTGGGTGATAACCCCAGACATAACATAGAATTCTTCTATAGTAGCAGGAAATATTCCCTTGAATTCTTGTAGCTGTTTCAAAAGGACGTAAGTGCTTCAGCCCCTAAAAACCTGATAATCTGGAGAAAAAGAATATCTAGAAACACTTCTTACCTCTGGAGTGCTGTCAGACACTCTTGTGTGTCTTGCTTGCTACCCATTATATCATAAATCGGTATGGGAGAGTACCTTTCAAAAGCCCTGATGTTTGCCACCAAAAATGAATATTTTGTTATAAGAATTAATGGAATCTTGCAAAAAACCCCACAGTTAACTCTTAAAAATGCAAGCATGCATACAGGACTAATTAATAAAAGGCTGCTAGAGCTCTCTGCAGGAAATAGAAATCTGCTGCTATTGTCTTTGTGTTTGATACAAAGCTTCCCAGTGTGATTGCGATCAGATCTGCAAATCCTTACCCTCCTGATTGGTGTGGGTAGTCGCCATCATGTGTCATACGTGTGTGCAGGAGCATGGTGACGTACAGAACCTCAGAGGGTCTGTGTCTAAACCAGCAAAGGCAATCAACTTTGTCCTTGAATAGAGTGAGTAGAAAAGAGTTATGTTATATAGATAGGAGATGACATATAGTGGCAAAATAAATGAGGATCATTGTTAAGAGTTGGTTTTAATATTTTGATTACTATGATGAAAGGACCATAGAAAAAAGCAGGTAATATCACTATACCAGTATATCAATCCAAGGTATACCCACATCTCTGGTACTCTTTTTCCACCTCAGAAAGGGACAGTGAATGTTAACAAGGTATATGAAAGAACTTCTGAGTATCTAGGACTTTTCTTGTTCACCTTTTTTCCAAACACAGTTGTGACGGAATTCTCCAAAATCATGAGTGATGTGAAGAATAGAGCAACATATTTGCTAAATATCACAGAATAAGGAGTAGTGACATGTAATAAAATTACCAAAGAGAACATTTAAATTGGATGAAAGGAATGTTTCTTCATTCAGCACAGAAGTTCTACAGTTTAGTTATTGACATAGAATGCTTTTAGATGCCATGAAGTATTGTTGAGTTCAGAAAGTGATAAATCTAATTCATAGCATCAAAACATTAAGGGATTGGGGAAACATAAACTAGTATTGGGATTATCAGCTAAAACAGCAGATTTGAAGTCATTCAAACAGAGTAATAAAGGATTTGGAGAAGTAAAAAAATATAGGGAGTGACCTGTGACAGTGTTTCAACTTGTCTGGATACAGACTAGAGGATAAACCATCAAAAGAGACATTTGTATGAGTGAGAGACTGTAGAACGGTATTGCTTAAAAAAATACTCTTGCTTCTAGAACTTTTAGTGGACAGCAAAATGACAGCATGTATACAGTGTAGTTTGATGACAGATATAAGGTCATTTGATATATGACCTCATGAACAAAATTCATAGCAGAGCTTATTTAGGTCGCAGCCCTGCTAGAAAAATGGGCTGTAACGTATTGTATCTGATTTTGTAGATTGCAGTGTTTAGACCAACTGGAGGAGAGATTTAAGCAAAAAAACCCCCTGTAATAATTTATGTCCTGAAAGGGACAGGGCCCCTTCATTTGTGCCCTGGGGGCACGAATCCTGTCATTTCTTTCCGGAACTGTTCATTAATCTCATAATGTATTTGGTAACAGCTATGAACTTCAGGGCAGATTTAAAATGATAGATGATGAGTTTATTGCTGGGCACTAGTTTACAGAAACTCAACTTACTTTACCATTTCTACATGTATCTCTTGTCATGTTGAACAATGAGTATACATGGCATCCTGGAGAAACCAGTAAGATCTTACAGCAAACAACTTTCTGCTTGTTATGTCTGATGTGGCAGAGGAGTAATTCTCCTATTTGTAATGACAGGCTCCCTGTAAACTTGCTGCAGGAGACTTGAGATTGCATACCACTGTCCCAGAGAGGTGGGCTACACACCAAATTTTTATGTCCCTAGACCTAGACATTTTAGAGGTAGTTCCCTGTTTGAACTGTCCTAGCAGGAAGGCACAGTCCTCTGCATTAAAGAAGCAAAGTCTGTGTATATAACTAGAAGTTGTGAGAGTGATCGAGAAGCTGAAATTACAAGAAAATAATCAAAACCTGACATTAGAAACATTGTATTGGCATAGGCTAGAATGATAAAACCCTGAACAATTGTCACTGTATATGTCATGGAAAAAATTACCATCTAGTTTATTTTAATACAGATTTTAGAAGCTTTTTTGGACCACAGGATAAATTTGGTTTTAAAAAATAGCCCCCCAAAAGTTGTACTACTGACTGGACAAAGCAGCTATTTCAGATGAGGTTAAAAGAAGCACTGCCTTTAACCACTGAAGATTGGCTCATTCTCAAGGTTCAGGCATATGCTGCTGTTGTCATATCTTAACAAGTTACTGTGTGTTAGCTGCCATGAAGTGAGTTCATTCTTAGCCTGTCATAAAATGTGAGATAAAACGTTGTAGTTTAAACTGATTTCACAGAGCAAGAATCACAGGGGCAGAGTGTGATGATGGGAATGAGTGTCAACATGAGTGAGTGATGGTGTTTAAGCAAGGAGGAGCAGAGACATTTTTGGCTTTTATCTCTGTTCCCAACACTGTTCAAATATTTAATCCAATTACTTCTTGGAGTAAAATGATAAATTCTTCAGGGATTAGGAACTGGATGTTGATTTGAAACTCTTTGGACATTGCTTGTTATGTGCAGGCAGGTGCTTTGTTATGAGATAAAGATGCTGGTGTTTCCATGCTGCCTCCGACCCTTAAAAAAAAAAAATCACTTGTGACCAGAAAAGTGTTTAGGTTCTTAATCCAAGAAGGAAGGCTGTGAGTCCTTATCTGCTGTAACAACCAGAGAACTGAAGGCAGCTACTTCACACTGGCATCCTTTTGTACTGATTTTCTTCAGATGTCAGTTCTGCTTGGTGTGTTGATTATATTAAGTACTTGATGTGTCACCCTCAATAACAATATTAAAAATGTAGCTGGGTCTTAGAATCCTAATCCTGAGCCTGAACAATTAAAATCAAGTATATATTAATACACAGAGGAAGGATTTTTTAAAATAGTGATCATGGAGAGTAACTTAATCCAACACAGCAATACAGAGAATGCATTCATGTGTTCACAGTGTTTTTCATCTTTCAGTATTTCTCCAACTAGACAATATTTTAACTTTTGATCTGGCAGGATGTTTAAGTATGAAAAATAAGGAAAAAAAATCAGGAGAGCACATACCTGTGGTTTACTGTGTTGTCAGTAGTACTGGATAGAGCGCAGTAATATTGGTTGTAATGCTTGTTGTTTGAAAGCACTGGAGGATCTATATAATGCTCATCTTGTTTGACCAGGGGCATAAGTGTTTTCTGGTTTATTGATTGTCAAATGTTTCAGCTGGCAAAATGTCTCCTTTCTGATGTATTGTGCTTGAAATTATAACAATTACTTCTTTTCAAACTCCCTGATTTTAATTGTTATTTCATACTTAATTTGGAAAATGTGGCATCAGTGGACTGCTGATTATATCACATCTCCTAGATACCTTATGGATGTGTTAGTTATATTTTCTTGTTTTCACAGCCTCTTGTGGGCAAAAAGCTGTATAAGTTGTCACGTCTTTTGAGTTTTTCAGGATTTCTTTGGGTGTTGATGGTTCAACTGCATAGTTTTACTGCACAGCTCACTGTGTTTTTCAGTCCTTCTCTTGTTCTTACAAGAACTATGTGCCTATTTTGCTGTATCTCATCTAAAAAATGTATGAAGCCTCAGACTTCTAAATCAAGAAATGTCATGAGTACTTGAACTAATGAAGTCTTATTTTATATGAATTTGTGTCTTGAGCTTGATTGATGTTGATGCTAAAGAAAATGAGAATGCTGTTGCTGTTCCTGTTTGACCTTTGTAAGGGTGCTCTGTCTTGTAGCTAGATTGCTATATAGTAAAGTATGAGCTTATGCTGTGGTCTTTTTCCCAGTTAGAGCACTTATACAGGCTTGATCCTCTCTCTGGTTGATTGTTCATACAATGGAAGTAAAAGAAGTTTAATTATTTTTGAGATCTCTAGAAAACTGTCAAATCTGGTTTGTTCACCAGGGTCAAAATTTATGAGGGTGGGCAGGCACATAGGCTGTGTAAAACTTGGCGTACCTGAATAGAGGCTATAGTGTGCTGTTGTTTTAAAAACAGCTAAAAATTTAGGCGTTCAAGATCGTCTTACTTTTGGTAGGATAAGTAATTTCTGTAGTCAGTTTTGAAAATCCCAGTAGCAGATTGTTTGGGATTTTTTGTTTCATAAAAATATTTGAACTGTATTCCTCCCTGCACTAGTCCTGATCTCATCATAACTCGGAGTATTCATGGCAGAACTTAAAGATTTTGAAGTAATATTATTAGTCTTGGATTAGACAGTGACCCATATGCTTAACTTCAAACTTGGAATTCATTAGAATTAATTCATCTTTGGTTTAAAAAATATTTTAAAATCTTTTGCATGTAAGTTGGAACACTTGTTTGTTTTTTATAGAATACAACATGTCATTTTTTAGGTCAAGTAATGACTTCTAGAATAATATAAGTGAGTATATTTACTTAATTTCAGCTTCTCACAAGTGAATAATGTGTTTGAAACTAGCAGAAAGTTCATTCTAGAAATAAAAATGTTATGAATTTTCATATCATTACATACCTTAATGTCCTATCATAAAAAATATTTTGTGCACCCTAATGTTGCTCAAGAAAAAATTATTCTAAAAAGCAAAACCAATATTCATTATAAAGACAGTATTGATACTTCTTTCACTGTGTGATGTTTTCATAATGAAATGATAGCATAAGATCTAAACAAACAAATGTGTTACTGTAACAAATGTAATGCTTTGTCTTCAGAATTACCCCCTAGTTTTACCACCAGTAATGAGAGTGCCGCTGGGGTCCCATTTAATAATTATGCTGTAGGTTGCCAACCCTTACTGAGAGTAAAAAACCTCAATGCTAGTCTTCACAGATCTGTTGGTGGTACTTAGATCCTTTCTGATAAATAGTTGACCTATCTTCAGGATGGATATTCTGACTTCATTTTGTTTTCAAAAAGCATCTTTTCTAAGTATGGGTGTTGCTGAAAATCACAGGCTTAGCCTGTCTACTTGAAATGTAATATTAAATACATTCTATCTAGACAAATATCAAACAATTTGAATGGCGTTTCCCAACAGGACAAAGGAAAATATGTATTAAAAAAGTATTAAAAATAATCTGCTGAGAAAAGCTGAGAAAAACTAGAAGGTGCTTTTCAGTAATTATGTACATGCTCACATCTAGCAGTACACTGTGTTTAGTGTGAAGTAGATATTTTCCTTCTGTTAAGGGAGAGGGAAAGTGATCTCAATTTATTTTGTAGTTATTTCAGTTATTGAGATAAGAATGTACCTGAGGATAGGTAGAGCAAAGCAGTTGATATATGGTAACTTATTATGCAAGGGTAACTTAGCTATTTGCTGGAGCTCTGTTTCTAAAACCTATCATGCTGTTTAAAATTTGCCTTGTTATGTTTGCTGGTTTTTCAAATAGATTTGGGCAGCCATCCTTTGGTTCTCAATTAAACAGACAATTTCTTTAGGCATTTTTTTACTGGTTCACTGAAGTAAAGAAAATGTTTTATATCCATTTTTTACATTCACTGGCAGTTTCATTACTCTGAATATTCAAAATTCATAGAATGAGAATGGCAGCTTGGAAGCAATCCAAAATGTTCATGGTTAACGGTGTTTCAGAGAATCATGTTCTGAATTATCTGGTAAAGGTTGCACTTCTTTATTAGATTTACTGATGTCTTTCCTGATGGGTTGGGCCATTGAGTAGAATTGCTAAAGGCAAACAGTAAATGTTTACTTGTAGAAAGACTTGTAGTTTCAGTTCTTGGCATTAGCCTTCTAAATCTTGATTAATTCCAGTTATGTGTTAGCTTGTAGTTACTTTCTAATAACTGAAACTTCTGTAGCTGCCATATTAGTGTTTTATGTAATATATAAATATTTTGTCCTGCTTACATTGTTTTGAGGGATGGGAAAGAAAGCCCTGATTGCTCTGGTTTCTAGGACCTCTGTATAAAGCACTTCCTGGTACTTTGTGGCCTGCCCATTCTTTAAAGTCCCTGATAGCCAGGGCTCAAATGGTTGTAGTTCATAGCATATGGGTGCTTTTTAGCATGAAATAGCACCATACATTTTTTTTTTTTCCTTCTGACAAATTGTGACATCCTGATGCCTATATGGACTAGCTGGCATCTTGCCAATGTGCAGGTGGCCACTGCACCCTGCGAGCCAGTGTTTCACTAGGACATAGTACTCGTTTTCCACATGTGGTAGAATTACTACTTACCAAGAGTGTCCTTAAACACATATGCAAAAGTAATTGCAGGCAGCTTTTCAGTAACAGTCACTTAAGGTGGAGATACCTATGTGTAGCACAGTGCTGATACTGGTTAATTTCTTCATTTTCATGAGACAAAAATCTCATTCATCCTAACTCTCATAATCACAGTGTATTAGCCACTCTTTTTATTTCTGTTATATTTAGTAAAGCTGGAAAATTAATATATTCTTCAACCTACTTGTTTTCAAGCAGGTCTTGTTTTGATGAAGAGTATAGTGTCTAAACATGCAACATCAATATGATTTTGCTGTCTTTTGTGGGTTAATTAGAAAATATAATATAATTTAGTAATTTTTCCTAACTTTAAAGAATCTTTGCTGGATATTTCTGTGAACACTTCTGTCCATCTGAGCAAAGGAGTGTTCAGAAGAAACCTGAATAGCCACAGAAAGAAACAAAAGAGAAAAAGAGAAAGAAAAAATAAGAAAGAAACCAGAATAGCCACAGGTTACAGGTTTAGCCTTGCTGTGCAGAGATTTTTTTTTTATTATATTTATTTGTATTTCAGTGCTGCTTGAGAGTTCCTATCTATATCTGGCTCTGTGCTTCCCATCCTGAAAAAATTGCTTTCTAACCAGACAACACAGGCAGTGTGAAAAAGGATGTGTAATCTCCATTTTACAGTTAGGAAAGAGGCAGAGAGAGAGTCTGACTGTTCTCGGATCACCCAGGATGGCTCTGGGGGAGCCAGAAATTGAACCCACATATGTTGCTTGAGTCCCACTGAGTCACAAGACATTCTTTTCTCAAAATAGAAGGAAATGCATTTGTTCAGTATACTTCTCTCAATGCTTTTTCTGTGGACTCTTTTTGGAACATCTGGGGGTTTTTTTCTATTTTGATTCATCCTGTTTTCTTGTCTTCAATTTCCTAGTTTGCATTAATATTTAATGTGTGATAGAATGGGATTTAAAACTTCACTGTGTGAAAGATTGAATGAGGGTGAGTTTAAATAATAGTTTGAACATAATTAAACGATTCTTTCAAAGAGATGACATTTCTAGATAATCTTTATTGCCGTTGCTATATAAAAGATTTAAATCTGTTTGCATCCTTTTTCATAAATTGATGCATATGCAAAGATAGCATGGTATTTCAGATGTGCTTATAAGAAGAAACTTTTTTTCTTCCCACACTGTATTAAAAACAAACTGATAATAGTTTAGACTGTAGATTTTAATTGTTTTCTTTCTAAAGTATTCAGAAGTTGATAATTTTTAATGTACTGTGCATAGCTTGAAATTGGTGTGTCTGATCCCTTTTCTCTGCTGGTGATATGTGGTGGATCTTCCCATGATCTCTTCCTGGAGAACAGTTGTCTGCTTTTGTATTGGAGAATTGTAGGTGTAAAGCCAGGGTTTTGGGTTTTTTTTCTGATTTAAATTTTACTGACTTAAATTTCTCCTAAGATCTGTTTTTACTAGAACACATGATGAAACTAGCTGTCTAAACTCCAACCATCTAAGTCACTTTACGTATTTGAAAACCGTATTTTATCCTGTAACTGGAAAAATTATTTCAGGCAACCACTGAAGAATTGAAAACTTTTGGACTGTGTTGGCTTTTAATATCTGAAGACTGGTTTGGAGGTTGTGAGTGCTACTGGACACATGTAAAATATCGTCCTTTGACATTGTTGTGGCAGCTTGACTTTGTTAACAGGGTGACATTCACTGTGTAGAATGGATTTAAACAATCTGCTGAGTTCCTAATATGAGGACTGGATTTATTCTGTTTTTTTTCTGTATTTTACTGAAGTTGCAAGCTGGTATAACATTGTCTAGGCTTCTAGGCAGCATCAATAAAAACTGAGCCAAAAGTTAGTTTTGTACTAACACATCTAAGAGGAGAGTGGCAGGCAGACGACAGGTTTTCCATAGTGCTTAGGAACTCATCTATAGCCTTCTCCTTAGGCTTACCATTCCATTTTTTGAAGCTCTTTGAGGAGCTACCTGGACTGCCTCCAGGTAGAACAAGTAGAACCACTCTGAAGAAATGCCGAGTAAACATTAAATGACAAATTGATGTCACCACAAGGAGTACAGTCTGAAAGATCTTGCAGATTTACATCTTACTGTGTTTTATCTTAAACTGAAAGCTTAGGAAACAATTGGACTGGCTGGCAAAAAATCCATGTTTGTGAGTGTGACTCTTAAAACAAGCCTAGTGTTTGTACCATACTCAGTTTGCCTTTGGAAAATTAACTGCAATATGAAGGGCACCTTGGTATGCATCTATCTTAGGATTCTATTGGAAAAATACTCCAAAGGTTACAGCTGTCTAGGTATAAGGAATAGTAATAGCATGCAAATACTTTTTATGATTTTTAGCTTGGCTTTGTCAGCTACAGCTGCTGACTCTGCCTATTTAGTCAACGAATGTATTATGAAAACAGACAGACTATTAAATGGAGAAATGGGGATGAAAACAAGACCTAGATACAAAATTTACTTTCTTAATCAAGTTTATTGAAATTCTACACCTAAAAAAAATCTGGAATTTTTTGGTAGTGATTATATTGTGTTCTTATTTAATCATGGGCTATATGGATACGTATTACTTGCTTCTTCCTTTCTCTGTGCAACAGTATTTTAAAATACTGTGAACTTCACAAGGAATGGCTATAAAAGAGCTCTTTTAATTGTGTACTGACAGTATACATATGTTCAGCTCTCAGTTATGAGACCAAGGATGTTTACTTTATTCTGTGAGCTTCAATAGCTTGTTGAAGGTTAAGCCTTGAAATTTTGCTACCTTTTGATTCTGATGTAGCCATGCTGTTCACTGTGTCAAGATGTTTCTCAGAGCCCTTGCTAACCTTGGAGAGGACTAGAGGAACCGCAGAAACATCACAACCAACACAAATTAATCAATTTTGTTTCCTCATCTCTGCTAATTAAAATGAACTTTCTTTAGTTCTACAGAAAACTTAAGTGCACAAAGGACATTGATTTGTTTTGATAGACTTACTGAAAGAAAAATGAGCTTTAGAATTAATAGTAACTAAGAAAAGGGGAAGATAAGCTAAAATCCCGTGAAGTACTTCATAAAACTCAATTCTGAGAAAGTGCATGGCTGAAGTTCTATGTCTATGCTCACCTTTTTTTATTTTTTTATCTAAACCAGCCTTGATTAGTTTCACTTCCACTGCGTGTGGAATGTTAGTGGCGATGTAGGTGTTCTTCAGTGCGTGGCATGGGCAGCAGTAAGCAGTGCTTGCCATTACACACATCTGTTCCAGTCAAACAAGCTCAAAACAGTTTACAGCAAATAACATGTATCACAGAGCACATTTTATTATTTTGCTTGTAAAGGGAATGGACGTAGTCACTAAGGGGAAAAAGTGCCCTTTTTGATTGTTTGAAAATGTTATTTTTTTCTTTCTTGTTACTAGGTCTACAAAAAATAACCTTAACATTTTAGGTGTGATGAGAACAATTAAATTTCCTCAGAACAGAATAAATGCTGATTTATTACTCAAAAACAGGTTAATGTGAATTTGGATTAATTGTGAAAAAATGAGGTAAGATATTGTCCAACAATAGGATTGCTGCATGTCTTTTGAAACTCAGATCTAGTCCAAGCAACTAGAACATGAAAGAACTGTTGCAAACAAATTTTTGAACTGGGCTTTCTTCACATGCCAACACTTTTTATCTTCAACACTCTTAAAGGAAAATGAAATTTATGTGAAAATCTCTGCTGCTTGACAGTGGGAGCAAGCTTAAAATGTAATTGATAAGCCATAGAACAGAATTAGGTTTTGTTCCTTCCTGGAAGTTATTCTTTTATTTTCAGTTACTTAAATATTATTTGTGGAGAAGTGATTTAGAAATTGTTCTTTGAGAACTTGTATATCCTGTTGATTTGCAGGAGAAAGAGACTTTAAGGAGATAAGCCCACCTGATCATAAAAATCCATACTTCCTTGATGTTTGATATATTAAGTATATATAAACTTGCTATATAGTTGAGTTTTAAAAATGAAGACGAGTCAGAGCTGGACCCTGATGTCTAATGCATCACCTGATATGTATGAGATGTGTCCCCATGCAAAGTAAATAATATTCAGAGCTGTAATGGAACCACAAGATAAATGAGTAGACCATATTATTTTGGACTGTGTTCCGTGGCCTTTAACTCTTCTGGACCAGTCAGTACAAAATCTGACGTTCATCAGTAACTGTCTCCAAGGTTAACTTTCATAATACCATTTCCTCTGTTTTCTGTCCAAAAATATTATAGGTGCTGGGGTATATAAAAATTCCAGCCAAAGAAAGAATTCTAGCTGAGGTCAATAGTACTGTTTTATACAAGAAAGTGTAATATTAGGATTTGGTGTCCCTGACACCAGGCCTTTGAACTGATGGAAAGTTAAAATTCCCAGTGTAGACCCAATACTTGTTTTTATAACAGTAATGTTATATAAAGCTTATGTCATTTTTATGATAATTGAAACAAATATTTAATAATAAATAACTGTGGTGCTTTACTGAGAAATATAATAAGCATTGCTTATGCAGGGAAGGACTGGAATACTGTGCCAGGAAGAACTGGGTAACCTTTAGGACTGGAGCATTTGTGTGAAATTTGCCTTTTAAGGCTGAGAAAATTTCTGTTTCCAGTGATGGGTTATCACTTTGATGTGAAGCCAAATCGAGGGAACTACCTGGCTGTGTTAGCTGGTCAGACGATGACAGTGAGTCAGCAGTGAGATTTGACTCTCTGCCTCTGACTAAGGAAAACATTTCTTAAGTAATATCAAGGAAGCTATTTCCAGGACAAACAAAAGTATTAATGCATTTGCAAAAGGCAGTGCTAAACTTTGGAGTCTGGGGTGCAAAAATGAGCACGTGAATGGAGGGCTTGTCCTCCACAAAGAGACTGAGCAGGCAAGGTTTATTTAGTCTGAGATGAAACTTGAGAAGAGTTTGTAGATGTATTCTATACATACATTATGGATGTAAACATCAGCATAGTAGAGGGAAAAGACATTTAACCTGAAAGTCAGTGATGACGTAAGAAACTGAGTACAAACTAGCTGTAGGTAAATTTAAGCTAAAAATTAGAAGGTGGCAGGCAAGCCTAGGACAGGATTTTTCCTACATGACTGAGCTCAGTCTTGTCCTATACTATCATAAATAAATGCTGTGTTAAAAATAAGCACATTTTTGCCCCAACTTTCTAACTGATGTTAGAAAGTTTTTAGCACCAGAATGAATCAGATCCTGAAACTGCTGTCCACTGGACAAAGTGTGGGTAAAAGGCCCAGGTGTTTTAAAATGGAAGTTGTGTCCATGAGTAGGATTGTGTGATTTGCTTAACTCTGACAACACAGAGCTGCTTCATGACCTGGTGATCTGTATGAGTTCTGTGCCCCATTCTGAAAATTCCTGAATATGAACAGTAGCCATGTTCCTACTTCATGTTTATCACTTTGCTTGAATGTGTCAACAGTGAATGGTCTGAGAAAAGTGGTTAATATAGATTAATTTATGTTTCTTTAATCCTTTGAATTTACTTCCTTGAAGGTAAATCATAGATGAGCTTGGTTCCTTAGTAAGTTTAGAAGATAAATACAGGAGAGGAAAAGAATCCTGGTTTATGGTCTTTGTAAAGCTGAGAAATAAATCCTTCATATGCACTAATTGACCTATACGGTATGTTTTTCCCAGTTTGTTTCAGATCCTTGTGCCAGCAACCCCTGTCACCATGGTAACTGCAGCACTAGCGATGATGGCTACCTCTGTCTCTGTAGTGAAGGCTATGAGGGAACAAACTGTGAACACTCATTTCACAGCCTTCCGGTCTCTGAACGGACAGAGTCAATGTCAACAAGACAGAGCAGACTGGTCTCATCCACCTTGGAACCTGACATTGTTCTTCCTCGTTCAAGAGCAACTGTGACGTTACCTACATGGCAGCCAAAAGCAGGACAGAAAGTAATAGATCTGAAATGGGATGAAACAGAGGTGAGAATATTCTGTCTAAATGAAAATGCACAGAAAAGAACTTTTAATTGTTATCATTGTTGAGTTGTCTTTTGTGCATGATTTCATGGACATCTACATGAGAGGACTGAAAACATGATCTCTGTCCTGAGTTAATATGCTAGTGAAATTAAATGCAAAAAAATGTGATACTTGTTAAAAGTAATGGTCTTAAGTTGGCCAAGATGTTGTATTGGGTATTTCTTTGAAATCTGATAATATTGCTTCTTCCACTCATTTCTATGACACCATAGCTCCAAACATCAAATAAATTCAGGAAAATCAAAAGGTTAAAGCAATACCTTTAATATACATTTTGCTATTTGTGATTATAATCACATGTTGTTTTGAAAAATACATCTCCCTGCAGTGTTAAGAAAACATAGCTATTTGAGGATTAAAAATGGTAGCCAGTACATTGCACTGCACCAACTCTAGAGATACAAAGGTGGTGGAGGAAACTTTAAACATTTGTTGTTTCTTAGTAAAATGACAAACTTAACAATATCTGGCAAAACACGCAACATATGATCCTTAAGAAACATGATCTTTGCTTTCAACTGTTTTGTACACTGTTTGATTAGTAATTCTTGGATGTCTTGTATAAATTGTAGTAACTACAAAAATTAAAAGTAGTATTAAATTTAAACCATTACCCTTAAATATTAATCTTTACATGTGAAAACCAAGTATAGATAGAAAATGTTTGCTCACAAGAAAGAAGAATTGATTATTTCTCTCTAACTTTTTCATGTATGAAGTTCATACTCTCATATGATCATCCTCCTCCCTTCTTTGAAGTCCATCACTGCAAGGATGATTTGTAGTTCTCTTCATTGTTGTTCTCTTACCTGGAAGTGTCAGATCACTACTTCTGCATGTGCTGTTCCTACAGCAGTTGGTACTGGAAGTCTCCAACCTGATACAGAGATCACCCACCTCTAATAATACTACATATGTGCAAAATGCACCCCAAAGAACAGTTTGCCGTAGAAGTGAGCATCTGTTTTGGGGGTAATGATAGTGCCTTTTTTTGATTTTGTTTGAATCAACTTAATACCAAGCACTAGGGGTAATGAAGCACGTTGGTGAAGAAATATTATAATTTCAGTAGGCAAATAATTAAAATCTTTGTGACTTTTTGTTTTTTTAATGAAAAATGCATTGTAGAGTAAAGTAATTTCATTTGAGTTTATTCAGGACTAAATGGGTAAAATATCAGCTGTATCTGGTTTTGAAGTGTTTCAAGGACTGTGATTCTTCTGAGGTGTTTTCACATACTACATAATGAGAAAGTGAACAGGCATGAGTTTAATCCTGGAAAAAGCATATTTTTCATCATTCTTTGCTAGCCCAAACAAATTTGTTCATGTTTTTACTGTAACATTTATTTAAATCTATTTATGAAAGTAAAATCAACCCATGCAAAATATTCTTTATGTGTTGTGACTCTCAGATTATATCTGAGGTACAAATATTATAAGGCTGTATCCCATTTCAGTGGGAATTCTGGTGGGCAATGTCCGGAGAACATATGTCAGGCAGCAAGTATGGAGTTTGGAGAGAGCACTGAAGCAGCAGCAAACAATGATCTGCTGTTATTACTTAGTTTAAATGTAGTGTCATCTGTGCATGGGTGCTCCGTATGTCCTGATCAATTAAGGGCATACTCTTCTCTGTACCAGATTTCCCTCGTGTGTCTTCCTCAATCTGTGGTGTGGTATTGTGTAAGTAACATTTCTGCCTGGTTTGCATTTTAGGTAGATTCACTAAGCATTTCAGCCAAGCAGATCATTCACAAGTGGGTACTTTAATAGCTGAAAGTCACCCTTCTGCATGTCTTCTGTTACCTGAGAAATACGTACAGGTTATGAATCGTGATTGCATTATTACCACTAACATGGAAATTGTTACCCTGTTATGAAATTACTTGTGTTGATATGTTTTTAATATCTTGTGATGGATCTTGTATTTTTCACAATCTTTTTAGCGTAGCATAATGACCTTCTGTTTGTTGGAATTCACAGTGGGACTGATGCTTATCTGAAAGAAAGATTTCAGCTGCTGATTCAAGACATTGTCTCTGATCTATATTAAACTAAAGAGAGTTGATTTGCCTGAAGGTCTGTATTCCAAAGCCTCTTTGGTGGAGGCTTCAAGAGTAAAGAGTTAAGTGTTAAGCTGAAAAATACTGCCTTTCCCTATAGCTTTAAAAGCTTTGCAAAACGTGATCTTTTCTTGCCCTCTTAAAAGGAAAAAAAAAAATAAAGTAACGGTAGGTTTTTATTGCAAAAATCTACTGTTTTGATCTTCCTTGAGATTCAGATGCAACAAAGGCTGCTATTATTTTGTGGGTTGTTTTTTTATTTTTTTTTTAATCTTCCAAGTTGGCTTTCACATTATTCTATGCTGATACTGCAAGTGAACTAATGTTCTTCATACCACTTTTGTCTGTCTGCTCAGAGAGAAATTTTGCCAGAATCTCTTTAAAAGAAAGCTCTTACTATCTTGCAAGGACAAAGTTTCTATAGAAGCTTTTTCAGGAAGTTTTGGGAACTCAAAAAACACCTGAGAGAAGTAAACTGTCTAAGAGAGGCATGATATATGGTTACAGTTGGACATTTTTTCTGTATTCCTAAGATACTAGGGATATACTTGGTTCAGTCAAGCAAGCACTGCCTTCTCAGTAATGTCTGCACCAGTAGACAACATACAGATGTCCTTGGATACAGTTTAATTTCTTAGCTCTTGCTGTAAGAAATTAGTCTTTTCCTGATATGCAGATTAAGGGCTACAAACACAGATCATTGAGAGAAAAATATTCTTGTCTATTGGTTTCTTTAGTATAATAGGAATTTATCTTTCTGTTCAGCTGTTGAAAGAGAACCTTTTTTCCTCTGCTTTGGGCAACTAACTTGTTCCTCTTGCAAGAGAGATACAGCTAGCAATCCATGTTTCCCCAGTTCAATGATCTTATGTGTTACAGTGTAGGAAAGATATATATTAGCCAATAATAGAAGAAAAAAGAAACCATCTCAATAATCCTGGGTGGACTGTTTGGTGGATAAGGAACTGGCTGGATGGTCACATCCAGAGAGTAGTGGTCAATGGCTCGATGTCCAGATGGAGACCGGTGACAAGTGGTGTCCCTCAGGGGTCCGTACTGGGACCGGTGCTGTTTAATGTTTTCATCAATGACTTAGACAGCGAGATCGAGTGCACCCTCAGCAAGTTTGTGGATGACACCAAACTGAGTGGTGCGGTTGACACACCAGAAGGACGGGATGTCATCCAGAGAGACCTGGACAGGCTGGAGAGGTGGGCCTGTGTGAACCTCATGAGGTTCAACAA